>CAUYON010008113.1:0-31890 GCA_963573935.1 Arctocebus calabarensis | reverse complement strand
TGAAATTGAACCCACATCTTTCACTATTAACGAAGATAGACTCACACTGGATTAAAGATTTAAACATAAGACATGAAACTATAAAAATACTAGAAGAAAGTGCGGGGAACACTCTTGAAAGTATCGGCCTGGGTGAATACTTCATGAGGAGGACCCCCAAAGCAATGGAAGCAGTATCAAAAATACACTACTGGGATCTGACGAAACTAAAAAGTTTCTGCACTGCCAAGAACACAGTAAGTATCGCTAGCAGACAGCCCTCAGAATAGGAAAAAATATTTGCAAGTTATGCCTCCGACAAAGGCTTGTTATACACAGAGAACTCCAATGTGTTTGCAAGAAAAGAACAAGAGATCCCATCTTAGGATAGGCAAAAGATCTGAAAAGAAACTTCCCTAAAGAAGACAGGCTCACGGCCTTCAAACACATGAAGAAATGCTCATTAACCTTAATCAGAGAAATGCAAATCAAAACTACCTTGAGATATCATCTAACTCCAGTAAGATTAGCCCACATGACGAAATCCCAAAACCAGAGATGTTGGCGTGGATGTGGAGAAAAGGGAACACTTCTACATTGCTGGTGGGAATGCAAACTAATACATCCATTTTGGAAAGACGTTTGGAGAATACTCAAAGATCTAAAAATAGATTTGCCATTTGACCCTATAATTCCTTTACTTGGTATAGACCCAGATGACCAAAAACCACATTACAACAAAGATATCTGTACCAGATTGTTTATTGCAGCCCACTTTATAATTACTAAGTCATGGAAGAAGCCCAAGAGCCCATTGATCCATGAATGGATTAATAAACTGTGGTACATGTATACCATGAAATATTATGCAGCCTTAAAGAAAGATGGTGACTTTTCCTTTTTCATACTTACATGGATGGAGCTGGAACATGTTCTCCTTAGCAAAGTATCTCGAGAATGGAAGAAAAAATATCCAATGTATACACCCCTAATATGAGGCAAATTCTTTATCTTTCAAGTGAAGGCTACAACCCATTTATTGCACAGGAAGACGGGGAAAAGGGAGAGGGAGGGAGAGGGAGGGAAGGGGAGGGAGAGGGTGGGAGGAGATAGGACAAAGGATGAGATCACACTTGTGGTATATATTTGAAGGGTCAGGAGAAAACTAAATACGGATCAAAAATGTTTTCACATAGTAAATGAGAAAACTTCATGAATGTTCTGTCAATCAGGTTGATGAAAATATCTCAGATTGTATGTGAAGCCCACACACTGCACCCCATGATTGAACTAATGTACACAGCTATGGTTCAATAAAAAGAAAATAAATAAAAATAAAAGTGCAACTTAACATCACTCTATACCTTCTTGGGAAAAAGAAAATCTCCCTGTTCTATTTTGACTGCTGATCTCATTGCCACATCATTTTGGTTCCTCAGGAACTGTTATGAGAAGCTTATTGTCTTTTAACTTTTGGAAGAGCACTTCTAATTAAAGCAATATTAAACAGTAATAACTGTCTTATAGTTTTACGGCAATGCCCATGATCACATAAATAAGCATTTTATATCCAATTAGCATTTTATATTTATTCAATCCTAAAACAATCCAGCATTTTTATTAATCAAATAAAATAGCATTTAATAGATATGGTTGTTTTAGCTTCAGAAATTAGCCACATATAAAATAGCACTACATTCAATTATACGATATACTGCACCAAAAGAACAATACGTGATTACTGTGATTTCCATCAACACAGTGCCTTATTTGGTTTATTTTTAACCAAATAAACTAAAACTAACATTTTCCAAAATTTCATTATTTGTATAATACCTAGATTATTTCTGCTATAGCCACATATGTCACTTGTGCTATTATGTACTTAAAAAGTTTCTTTAAATAGATCCTGTCTCCAAACAGCAAAAAAGGAGATCAAACTATCTTTTTGCTGATAATATGATCCTATACCTTGAAAACCCCAAAGACTACACCAAGAGACACCTGGAATTGATAAATAAAGTTGGCAAAGCCCCAGGTTTACAAAAGCAGGTGCAAAAATCAGTAGCATTACCATTCACTAATAACAGTCAAGCTGGGGGTCAAATCAAAGGCTCCATACTATTCAAAATAGCTACAGAGAAAAGAAAACATGTAGGAATATGCTTAACCAAGGAGGTAAAAATCTCTACAAAGAGAATTGAGGACAGAAATTGCAAAGACACAAACAAATGGAAAAACACATCATGCTCACGCATCAGTAGAATCAACATTGTTAAAATGTCCACACTACCCAAAGTGATTTACAGATTCGATGTAGTCCCCACCAAAATGCCAACCTCATATTTCACAGACCTAGAAAAAATAAAGCTAAACTTCATTTGGAACAGAAAAGAGGCCAAATAGCCAAAGCAATTTTCCTCAAAAAGAACAAATCTGGAGGCAACATATTACTAGATTTCAAACCATACTACAAGGCTATAGTAACCAAAGTAGCATGGTATAGTAGCATGTAGACCAAAACAGAGACATAGACAAAAGGGACAGAACAAAGAACTCAGATATAAAACCATCCACATACAGCCAACTGATCTTTGGCAAAGCAGACACCACTGGGTAAAAGAAGCCCCATTAAAATGACGCTGGGAAAATTGGATAGCTACACACAGAAGACAGAAACAGGATCCTTATCTGTTACCACTCACAAACATTAATTTGAGATGGATAAAAGACTTAAATGTATGATATGAAATGACAAAAATTCTAGAAAAAATATTTGGAATACTCTTCTACAGATTGGCCTAGACCAAGAATTTAGGAGGGGGCCCCAAAGTCAATCACAATAAAAACAAAAAGAAATAAATGGGACTTGATTAAATTTAAAAGCTTCTGCACAGCTAAGGAAATAATCAACAGCACATATAGACAATCTACAGAATGGGAGGAAGTATTTGTAAGTGAAATATTCAACAAAGGGCTAATAATCAGAATATACAAAGAACTCAAGCAAATCAGTAAGGAAAAGCAAACAGCCCCCTTAAAAAGTGGCCAAAAGACGTAAACAGAAAGTTTTCGGAAGATAGACAAATGGCCAATAAATGTAAGATAAAATGCTCACCATCACTAACCATCCGGGAAATGCAAATTAAAGCCACAATGAGATACCACCTTACCGCAGTTAGAAAAGCTTTTATTACCAAAGTTCAAAAACTACAAAAGCTGATGTGGATGCAGAGAGAAAGCAATGCTCATATGCTGTTGGTAGGACAGCAAATTAGTACAACCTCTATGGAAAACAGTATGGAGATTCCTCAAAGAACTAAAAGTAGACCTCCCATTTCATCCAACAATCCTACTACTAGGTATTTACCCAAAGGGAAAAAAGTCATTCTGTCAAAAAGACACCTGCACTCAAATGTTTATTATAGTACAAGTCACAACTGCAAAGATGTGCAATCAACCCAAGTGCCCTACAACTCATGAGTACATTAACAAAATGTGGTATGTGTATACCATGAAATATGCATCAGCTATAAAAGAGATGAATGAAGGCCCTTTGCAACAATTTGGATGGAACTGAAGACAATCCCCTTAAGTATCTAAAGAATGGAAAAACAAACACCTCAGGTACTTGCTATTAAATTGGAACTAACCACTGGCACACACATGCACAGAGGGAAGGAAAACTCAATGGAAATCAATCAGAGGGAGGGGAAAGAATGGGGATGCATGAAATCCCACCTAACAGATACAATGAACATTATCTGTGTGATGGGCACCCTTATAACTCTGACTCAAGCATAGCAAAACTAGTACATGTAACTGAAAACATTTGTACCCCTGTAATATTTTGAAATAAAAAAACCTAAATACACATAAGTAATTCAGAAATATATATACATTATATACATATTATATATGTATATCTCATAAATTAAGAGAAAAATAAATAGATCCATTTCGTTCACTTAAAACTTTTTATTTTAACAAGAAAACTTCATGAGTTTGATATGCTAGCTATGCTTCAAGGCAATATTAAAATAGAAATAGTTATTAACATAAAAACATTTGAGCCTTATACCTATCTAAAGTTATCCCGTATATCAACAGTAGCAATCATGGTGCATTTGCAGAAAACTTGTGAGTTAAAACATTCCAGTGAGACCTTTATGGGCATCTCTGAGCCTACCTGTGTCACATAACATCTACCTGGTTTGCTCTAATCCCCCAGGTGGAGTATCCACCTTAGACCTCCCTGTTATTGGCCTTCAGCTTTTCATTAAGCACTTATTTATTGATAGACCATGAACTTGGCAATAAAATTGTCTTTTACATCATAGATGACCTCTTTACAGGGCAATTGCATTTTAAACAAAGGATATATTTCTAAAGGAGTCAAACAATTTTAAAGGGGTGCATTTCCAGACCTAGAGATACATACAAAGTAAGGAGGATGACTCTTAGAAGCACCTAAATCTGCAAGCACTCCCACATATTTGTTGATAAAGCTGCTTTTTATTTTCTCAGCCTTGGCCCTAATGTTCTGCAGGGTGCTCCCGTGAAGCATGTCATGGGAGCCGCCTGGCCTTCTTCATGGTATTTTATGCGTCCTACCTTCTGGCCCAAACTTATTGACATTCAGATGCAATTTTCAGGACTAGCAATGCTCCTTAATGAACACTTGGATGACACTATTATAGGGTATAAAAAAAGGATTTCCAATTATAACAACAGTGAATGTTAAAATAACAGCACAATGATTACCAAAATGACTCAAAGCCTTCTAATGCATACAAGCAACAAAATGATTCACAGGATATGGACAAAGAAGGAGTTATTTCAGTTCACCAGTTCAAGTGTGAGCACAGTTTATGGTTCGGCCCGCTAGCTCAAGTTCCACAAAAGCTCTCTGATGTCTCTTTGCAACTGGCTATGCTTGGACAACCTCCCACTCCTCATTCCTTACCACAATATTGCCTCTCCTCTCCAGGAATCCTGGTGAGTGCCACAAACCACGGTAGGGGTCCCTCCCTGATGTGCCCTCAGCCTCCAAGTGACTGTTTACCTCTCTGTCTTCCTATGAATAGGAAATCTCTGGGGCGAGGACTACATCTTATTCTTCCTTGTATTTCACCACTGGCAGAGTGACTCGTACCTACTGAGCACACCAAACAAACCAAGCCTGTGCGGGGTGTTCCACAAACGCTTGGGATGTGGACCCAGGGGTTGCCATTTGGGGAGCGTTTTCTTCATTGCATGGGTACTTTGCTCCCAACATTGTGCTTTAGAATTTCACTCTGCTGAAATTTGCCTATCTTTGTGAATGCAGCATGATTCATTTTCCTTTTTTTTTTTTTTTTTTGGTATTTGTTTTAATGCATGCAATTTAAAGAGAAAGTCTTCTTGGGCCCAACAAGCTGAAGAACATGTTTGAAACTCTGGCTGGTATGTCTAAGTCAGAATTTCCCTGAAATAGAAAACACACATGGTAAGTACAAGAGCTACCTCAGCTTTATCCTCCTCAGCAATTCCCCTCAGGTCCCAAAAGCAACATTTCCATCAAAACGACTTTCAAAATTGCCAGGTTTGCAATGCTAATAAAATCAGAAAAGCTGGAAATACCTAGAGCTGGTCTTTGAGTGTGGAAGAATCTGGGCCATCCTCTGTGTCGGAGAATTCCGATTCACTCTCTTACTGTGTATGAGAACCATGTCCCTCCGCCTCAGTTTTCACTGCAGTTTGGAGGAACAACTGCAGCTGCTCTACCCGAGGGGCAGGTCTGCTAGAACATAATCAAAAGTAACCTCTTAAAATTATTCCAGTTCCTGCAGCCCAGAGCCTGAACTCACGATTGCCCTCAAGGTGTCCAATTTGATCAAGAGGACTTGAGTGCCTGGCTCCACACTGGATCTATCCAGAAGGATCAAAGAATGGAGGCAGGAGACCTGGAAAACTTTCTTTTTTTTTTTTTTTTAATATATTTTTTTTTTTTGAGACAGAGCTTCAAGCTATCACCCTGGATAGAGTGCTGTGACATCACAGCTCACAGCAACCTCCAATTCCTGGGCTCAAGGGAGTCTCCTGCCTCTGCCTCCCACGTAGCTGGTACCACAGGCGCCCGCCACAACGCCCAGCCATTTTTTGGTTGCAGCCATCATTGTTGTTTGGCAGCCCTGGCTGGATTCGAACCCGCCAGCTCAGGTGTACGTGGCTGGCGCCTTAGTCCGTTGAGCCACAGGCGCCGAGCCGGAAAACTTTCTACCACCTGAGATGGACCAATTCCACTGCCAACGAGGTCCCATGTGTTGTGTGTTGATTGGCAGAAAAACAGCTTTAAAGAACTGCTTTTACTTTTCTATTTACTAGCTCTCTCCCCTATAAAACTTAAGCTCCTGGCCACCAATATGATAGCAGGCAGCTTTTGGAAAGAGATCCTGAACGGTGAGAAAGATGAGGCCATTTGGGGTCAAGCTGAGACACGGGGACTAATAATCCCAGCCAGGTGTTTTGCAGCCCGTTTTCAGTGGCTCCATCCAGTTTCTTCTTCTAAAGATAATGCTAAAATGAACACGTTCAAATATGTTTTTCCCCATTTCTAATATTCTTTCCTTATGGTCAATGACTTTAATTGCTGAATGTGGGAATATGAGCATTTTAATACCATTTGATATTTCCAAAGCACCCTGCCACCACTAGCACATGAAGGCCCAGCCTTAGGCATGACCATTATTTTCTATCTTTTTAAATTATACAAGCAGAAAGGAAAAAGCAGTGAGACTTTCAGTTGGCATTAATTGGATTGTTCAAAATATTTGACTCTCGAAAAGATAAAGGAACTAAATTATTGAAGGTTATTTCTCCTACTGGGATTGACATGCCAAGGGAATATTGTAAGCAGCACCAAGTTAAATAATAGGTGTGTAAGATAACATGCGTAAGGACAGGCACTGCGAATGATTAAGAAGTATTTTCTCTCGTAGGTACTCAGCCTGCATATTAACCTTGTCTCTCAGGCTCTCTGCCACCTTTCTAATACAGTAAAATTCCCCCACAGCCAGACCCTGAGTGTGCCAGGGATGCTGTTGACACGCCCCACTCTCTGGTACCCTATGTGTTGGAGCCAAAGCATGCTGGTCCGTGCAGGACACACCGTCCTTATGGCTGGGGAAAAGTGTACACTAAACTGCCAGCTAGTGACGTAGCTATGTGTGATCAAGCAATACAGGGATGCACAATGCCGTATAGAAAGTTCCATAAAGGGCTGAGAGAGGCCCCACCAAGAGCAACAGAGAAAATTTAATTTAAGCTCTGAATAGTCTGGTGGAAGGGGCGGGAAAACCAGAGTCCCTGCCGGTAGACATGATAGAAAGCTTAATGTTCTCCACAAGAAGAAAGCAGCAGGGTTGGCCTGAACAAACACACTCCCCACAGTCTGCTGGTCCCTGAGAACTGTAGATGCTCAAAGGTTAGCAGCCCAGTTCTGCCACTTACATTGGACAAGGTACTGAGCTTTTCTAGGCCAAGGGTCATGCTCCCTACAAGGGCTAGCATAAAAACTAATGAGATGACAGAACTCAACACCTAGTAGTATGGGTCATGGAATAAAGAAAAGTCATTATTACCAATAATTAGAATAATGATTCACAACAAAAACCTTTATGTGCCTGTAGTAATTTACTTTAAAATTTTCAATACATTCTGGAACTTGCTCTATAAAAATTCAGTTCTAGTTTCAGGAACCCAGACAAACCATGCAAATATGACTATTTCCTCAATAACATCATAGAATAAAATCTGTTCAATCTACCTTTTAAGATTAGGAAGACTTGGGAGGAGAGATGCCCTGGAGCTTGGGAAGAACAGGACTACTAAGCATCATCAGGAATAATTGACATCCAACTGTACTTGGACAACAAGGCGTGAGTCTGCAGTGAACAGCGCAGTCGCCATTAACCATATCTGGCTATTTCAATTTAAATTAAGTAAAATTACATAAAAATGGAAAATGTAGTTCCTTAATCACATTAGTGAAGACTGGATTTCCAGTATGCAGGTTGCTAGTAGTTACCAGACTAATAGCACAGATATAGAATATTCCCATAGTATAGATTCCTAAGGAACCTTACTATTTAGTGCTGCATCTGGACATGGACTGGACCTCTATGAAAACCAGACCCTAAACACAGACTCCAAAGGCATCTCAGGGCACCCAAGGTTCCAGCACATTTTTTTTCCTCGCTAATCCCTAAGTCTCTATATTCAAATAAGCTATTTTTAGTGGCAGCCACAGACCTGTCTGAGAATTGATCAACGCAATAGATTTTCTTTCCAGGGAAAACAATGCACGTGAGAACACTGAACACACAATCACACACTCACACACAATTTTGCGCACAATGTCACACTTTCAGGATATGCACACCCATGGAGTCTCCAACTAGGAAACTCAGTCTAAAAAGAACAACCTGGAGGTCTGTTGGTCAAATGGTTGAATTCTATAAGGCTGATGGGAACATCTATCAGGTTTTAAAGGGAACAAATCTCCACCACTTTTTTTTTTTCTGCACCACTATTGTGGGCATCCTTCCTTACCTTTCACTTAGAAATGGTCAACTCTTCAAATCCTCTCCCTGGTGCTGGGCTCATTGAAGACCATTCTTCCCTCATGAACCTTGTAGTTCATGGCTAAGTTTGGATTTTAAGTAGAATACAACTAATAACCAAAGGACAATTTTAAGCAGGGATGTAATATGATCTATTTCCCTTAACAAACGTGTTGAGTGGAGAATGGTCTTTAGAGAGTGAATTGTTAAGAGGGCATGGGACGGAGCAGGAGACCATGCAAGGGGTTAGCACAGGAGAAGGAGGTAAATAGTGATATGTGCTTGGTTGTGGGAGAGGAGATGGAAGAACTGGTCAACCCAGAATGCATTTTGGAGGTGAAGATGATGGCATTGCTGCTGGTTTGGAGGTACAGGCAAAAAGATTTTGGCTAGAGAAGGTGTGGGATAGATTTGAAAACAAACAGATTTGCCCTAGGGATGAGAAATAGGGAACAAGCATTCAGCTTTGACCTTTGAGACATTTAATTGGGATCCCAGTAGAAATATCAAGCAAAGAATTGTAGATACAAGGCAAGAGTTAGAGGTATACCTTTGGGAAACTTTCATCTTGTGCCTGTTGTTTAAAACATCTCACCACAGTACTAGACGGGATTACTAGGGAGTAATGTATGTAGAGCTCAGAAGACCACCTTGGACAGAGCCCACGGAAAGGCCGACAAAAAAGATTAAGGGAGTCAGAAAGAGGGAAGGCTGTCAAGACTGAGCAATGGGAGAGGAGAGAGGAATTCTGGATCTGGTGCTCAAGTATTAAGGGAAGGTAGTGTTTGGGGGAGGAAGAGATGGCCACCTATTTTAAATGCTGCTGAGAGATACAGTCAAAGAAGAATGAGGAGAAGCCGATGGAATAGGCAGTGAGCAGAGAACACCCCCAATAGCTCATGGCTACAGAAACCAAATTGGAGAGCGGCTGACCAGATGCCTCCCTTTCTGGCAGTGCTTTCCTCTCTTGGAGCAGCATCTTTGATAACATTCCTTGTTTATGGGGTACACAGACCACCTGCAGCCTCCATGGCCATGGATCATTCTGGAAAACAGTTCCTGGAATAAGAACTTGGGTTCTTGGCCCAGAATTTATTAGTCCCTTTAGTTGCCATGCAACGGGTGCCTGCAAACCCTCATCTCTGCTATTTCTCTAACACATTTCCCCACAAGTTCCCTCTTGCTTCCCCTCTCAGCTCCCATGATGAGTATTTCTGATCAGTTCTCCATGCCATTGTTGTAAATCACCCACTGCTTGGCTGATTAAACAGATAGATCAATTTGTGAGCTGAAGTGATGCTAATAATTTTCACCTTTAGTTTCAAGAAAGAACCAAGAGAGAAAAAAAATAAATAAAATGAAGGAAGAACATTTTAGAAGGTCGAATCAAATTACAAATGATTAAAAAATAATAAAGCTTTATATATTTAGACTGTTGGGTTTTAATTTTATCGCATTATAAATATGCAAAGTTAATAACATTGGGTAAGTTATTGACTGGGTAAGGTACATTTAAAACATGAAGCACATTGCACATAATAAGACAAGATACATGGTATTTTCTAAATAATCTGGAAATTGATTTTTAAACTGTGTTAAAAGCACATATTAAATTATTATATAGTTTAATACTATAACATTGAAAAAGGGTGGCATTTGATTCTCCAAAAAATTTAAAACAGAAGGTGTTTAAACATTTGATTTAAAATGGGCTTTACACATATAATTTTATGCTTTTAGAAATTCAATGGACACCAGTCATAGTAATATGAAATAATTTCTTCTATTCCTAAAGTTCATAGTATAATGGTATGGGATTTTTGTGGATGTAAGGCTAAAACAGGGGATTATGTCAAGGTCCTGGAATGAATATGTAAATCAACTTATAATAGCAAATTAAGGGAAAAGCTCATTTCTCTCTTAGCAGTGCTTTTGGGCATATTTCCCCAGATGAGATCCACAGCTTAAAACTTCTTCTCTAATTAAGATTTAATATGGTTAGATTATATTAAATCAGATAAAAATCACTCTTCCCATCTTTTTTCTCTTTCAGTCCACTCTTTTTGTAAACAGACTTCCACACCAGTGGCTGCTTATTAAAGATAAGTAACACCTACATAATCGAGTTTCACTGATAAAAACATAAATATTACACGCCAAAACCAGCCTCAAATCCTTTCAGAAACAGTATGAACAAAAAAACACTAGATTAGAAGCAGACTTTGCACAGGAAGGAGCTAATCTCTAAGATTTTTGTTACTTTTGTTTCTAAAGTATTAGTGACTGCTTTGAAGTACTGTCCATTATGGAAGTCTTCTGCACAACCAGAAAGATGGATAGTTTTATTTTAGCTCATGTCTAGAATTGGCCCACTACCAAAATTATACAAAGTTTAATCTACCAAAGTTTATAAGTTGCAGATGCAAAAAAAAAAAAAAAGAAAGAAAAGAAAGCCACTCTAAACATTGTTAAAAATGTTTCTTCTCGCATTTCCAACTATTAAGAACCATCCATCAGCAGAAATTAAGCCCCCACAGAAGCATTTTAATACTAAAGGTATTTTATATCTGCTTTGGAACTCATGAGCACTTTTTAACTTAAAAAAAATTAAGCTTTTTGTTTTGTTTTGTTGTTTTGAGACAGAACCTCAGGCTGTCACACTGGGTAGAGTGCTATGGCATCATAGCTCACAGCAACCTCCAACTCCTGGGCTCAAGTGATTCTCTTGCCTTCGCCTCCCAAGTAGCTGGGACTACAGGTGCCCACCACAAAGCCCTGCTATTTTTTGGTTGCAGCCGTCATTGTTGTTTGGTGGGTCTGGACTGGATTCGAACGCACCACCTCAGATGTATGTGGTTGGTGCCTTAGCTACTTGAGCCACAGGTGCCGAGCCAAGAAGTTTTGATATTAACAAACTATCATTCACAAATATAAATATATTAGAAAATGAGTATCAAAAGACCTATCTAAAGTATAATTGGAACATGTGGTAAGTTCATTGGAGAACTGCAATCTAAAAAGTTAAATAATCCATTCCTTGGTCAATGGGCACTTGGGCTTCTTCCATAGTTTAGCAACCATGAATTGAAATGCAATGATAATCTGGTGAAAATATTTGTGTTGCAAAGTGGTTTTTGATCTTTTCAATATACTCTGAGTAGAGGAACTGCAGGATCAAATGGCAGGTCTATTTTTAGACCCGAGTATTCTCCAAACTTCTTTCCAAAAGGAACGTATTAGCTTGCATTCCCACTAGCAGTGCAGAAATGTTCCCTTTTCTCCACATCCACGCCAACATCTGTAGTTTTGGGATTTTGTTATGTGGACTACTCTTACTGGAGTTAGATGATATCTCAAAGTGGTAGAGAATTTGCATTTCTCTAATGATTAAAGATGATGAGCATTTTTTCATGTACCTGTAGACCATGTGCCTGTCTTCTTCAGAGAAGCTTCTGTTCAAATCTCTTGCCCACAATGAAACGAGATCACTTGTTCTTTTCTCATTAATAAGTTTGAGTTCTCTATGAATTCTGGTTATCAGACCTTTATCAGAAACATAACCTGCAAATATCCTCTCCCATTCTGAGGGCTGTCTACTTGCTTTACTTACTGTGTCCTTGGCAGTGCAGAGGCTTTTTAGTTTGATAAGATCCCAGTAATACATTTTTGGTATTGCTTCAATTGCCTGGGGAGACCTCCTAATAAAGTTTTCTCCCAGGCCAATTTCTTCAAGTGTTTCCCCTGCACTCTCTCCAAGAATCTTTATAGATTCATGTCTTAAGTTTAAGTCTTTTATCCAATGAGAAGCCCACGTGCCCATTGACCTATGAATAGATTAATAAATTGTGGTATATGTATATCATGGAATATTATGCAGCCTTAAAAAAGATGGAGACTTTACCTCTTTTATGTTTACATGGATGGAGCTGGAACATATTCTCCTAAGTAAAAGTATCTCAAGAATGGAAGAAAAACTATCCAATGTACTCAGTACTTTTTTGAAACCGATTTATGTTTACTCACACTTTCTTATGTAAGATAGGTCAAAACGATAGCCCAGGATGAAGGAGAGAAATGGAGTCGGAAGGGAGGGGAGGGGAGATCTGACAGAGGGAGGGTAAATGGTAGAACCACACCTATGGAGTATATTGCAAGGGTACAAGTCAAATCTAGCAACTATAGAGCATAAATGTTTTAACACAATAATCAAGTAAATGAGGCAAAAAACTATATTAATTAGTTTGTTGTAAGTACTCCAAATTGTATTAAAAAAACACATTGTACCCCACATAAGCATAAGTGTATTCATGATCTATGTGTATATGACTTAATAAAAGGAAAAATAAAAGAAAAAATAAATCAGTTGATGATAATAATGCCTGAAAATATAAAAATTAAACCCAAAACACACACACAAGGAAGAAATTAATAGTATATTTTAATTTGCTAATGAACACTTAACTCAGGATATCAGCCCACGGCGAATTTGTCAGATAGGTTATTATTGGCTGAATTAGCAAGGTCCTCATCTCTCAGGTCTATTCTTCCTTCCTCTGCCAATAAGGGGAAGGGAATACACAAATCATGGCAACTCTCCAACCCAGCCACATTGGAATACAGAAGAAAAATACTGATCAGCGAGAGAGGGTGGGCCCAGGGTGAGGCCCCTTTGGGAACAGGCAGAATTTCCTTCTCCACCTGTGGACACCATCCTGGAAATGCACCTTTTCACTTGCTTACTTTGCAGCAGGAACCCAACAGTCAGAGACTCTCAGGGCCACAAGCTGCTAAAGTCAATGGGCATAACTACGAAAAGCAAAGACTCTCTCCAAAAAGGCAAGCATCTTGCTTCTTCACAAGGCCTCCGAACAGCTTCAGGCAGCTAACTGAAATTGATTTAGCAAATGCAGGGACACAGTTTAGAAGCTTGAACTCTTTTTGTTCCTTTGATTTAGTCTCCCTAACCTCTCTTACCATTTAATTTTAATTAGATAGAGCCAGAAAATTGAACTTGCAGGAATAGTCATTGACATTTAATTAATGTCTGGCATTCCATTTGTCGAAGAAGAAAGTCAAAGTAAAGGAGGCTTGGCATAGCCATCTTGGAGTGCAGGCAATGACAACAGTCATACAGAGCCCATGCCTGCAAAGGGCATCAGTACCCCAAGAATACTCACACTCTTTTAAGTGGTTTACTCTTGCCTCTGAGAAGAGGCTAAAATCCTAGGACTTATATACCACCTGCATCCACACTGCTGAGAACAGAGCTGAGAATATAGCAGATGCTCAAAAGTATTTATATCACTACATTTTCACAAAGAGGGCAATTGGGAAGCGGGGGCTGCATTACTCCCCATGCACACAGCTAAATCTTCTCAAAAAGTCAGTTGAGAGAATGACATTTTCCAAAAAGGTGAGAGAAAACAGATGAGGCCACTGAGACACATCAGGAAAACCCAGAGCCATGCAGATGACCCATAGACGGAGGTAGCTTTGATCGCCCAATCAAACCGCACATAAAATCGCAACTGCACAGAATTATCCAGCTCATTCCCTGCCCCACCCCCATCACACCACACACCATTAATTCCAACCATCCGAGGTAAGAAGGAACTAAGGAGGGAGAAGACCATCTCCACAACTGCCAGAAATCGGTGTGGCCACTCCTCGGAGTCAGACGGCTTTCCCTGGGTGTGACAAATCTAATGCAGTCACAAGTCCAGAGTCTCTAAATCCTGGAATGCCACAAGAACTCTGCCCACAGTGGGTGTGGCGTTCATTCACAGGGACATTCAACAAAGCCTACCAAGTGCCTATTGTGTGGTGGCACTGCTCTTGGGCTGTGGATAAATCAGGGGATCAAAATGTCAGATGCTGCCCTGGAGATTATAGTCACTCTAGAGGGAAAGACAAACAATAGGATAGAAATGTCAAGTACTATGCAGGAATATAAAGGGGAAGAGAATAGTCAGTGATGTGCAGAGGCCGAGGTAGCATTACATAAGACAGTCACAGAAGGCCTTTCTGAGGGACTTACATTACAGCAGAGACCTGAATGAAGTAACAGAGCAAAGCATGTCGCTATCTGCTATAAAAGTCCAGCAGGGAACTTCAAGTGCAAGGACCCTGAGGCAGACGCAAGCTTGAAGTGGGCAAGCGACTGCAAGAAGGACAGCGTGGACGAAGCAGAGAGAACTGGACACAGACTGGTGGGGAAAAAGCTGGAGAGGCGGCCAGGTCATGTATAGCCTTGCTAATCGCAGTGAGGATTCTGCACTAGGTAGCCCTGGTAAGAGTTTGAAGATTTGTATTTTCAAACTGTAGAGACCCAGGATGGGAGCAGAAATGCCATCTGGAGACTACTGTCGTCACCCAGGTGAGAGATGACGGTGGCCAAGGCCAGCCAAGCCCTTAGTATGGTGACCATAGGGGTAGAGCAGTGGATGGATCCTGGGTACATTTTCAAAGTAGACTTCATAGGGTTTCCTGGCAGGTGGGATGTACAGTGAGAGAAACAGATAAAAGACAAAGATGACCACAGGACAGTTTGAACAAGCAGATGAACAGAAATGCCATTTACTGAGATGGGGAACACCAAGAAGTGAGAAAGGGGTTTTGAGGGGGAGAAGCCAGGAGCTGAGTTTTGGAACATAAATATAGGCCGATGGGGATGAGGGCAGTGATAACAACAATGAAGGTGATAGAGCAGAAAGCAGAGTAAAGAGTTCATCTTGATTTTCAAAAATTAGTCCTCACAGACCTAAGCAAGAAGCCACATCTGGGGCTCCGTATAGGAACCTGGTTGTTAGCTACTTCACCTGCTGAGAAATGGATCAAAGTTATTTTGAGTTCCACGAGCAAAGAAATGCAAATGCTGAATGGCAACAGAATTGTTCCATATTCACTTTGAAAAACCCCTGAGAACAGGTGACAAATCTCACAAGCCCGACTGTTTGGGGCAGTGGTAGCTGCTAAGGAAGCCCTCACGGGGGCTGCAGGGATGCCCGGGAGAGGCAGGCAGGCCTGCAGTCAGCCTGGCTCAGCCTGGAGCCCTGATCATTGATGTGGATCAGAGGCACCAGTGTGCAGGTCTCAGCAGTTAGGGCCAAGGGGCCTGCACCCTGGGCATGACCAAGGGCATCTACCCAGTACTGAATGTCTTTACTTGAATATATTTTTTTTTATAATTTGTGATTATTTTCTATAAAAGTTCTACACACAGTTTCAAAAGAGTCAAATAACTCTACAGAGCTTGTTGCAAAAACATATACTTATACCAAATTCTTTTCTCTGCCCCATTCCCCACTTATCTGAGACAACTGCTTTTTAACTATGTTAGCTCATTCTTTCATTATTTACCTCCCTATCACTAAATGACATGCGTGTATTGCTACCTCAGCTTCACCTCTACACATTAGCTCTTGACCTTTATCTTTGAAAGATGAGGGTTTAGTTCTTGTTCTCTCTGTCCATACAACACACACACACACACATCATCTCCTGTTTTACCAATAGATTTAGGCGTGTTACACTTTCATTTGTTCAATATTCAATTTTTATGTAATTATGTTTCTGTAGGTGCTATTTCACAGCCAAGTCACAGAGGTGCCAATAGTTCCTTTCCCTTTTCTGTACATTTAGTGTTTACTAAATGTAATAACCGCCCTAACTTCTGTTATCTTTATTTTCTAAGTAACGTCTATGCAAAAAATGCAACCAATCAGAATCTAACCCTTCAAACTTGAAGTTCGTATGCACACTTTGACTATCTCCTCCCCACATACTCACATATCAGGGAGTTTTTAGTGAGGGTAAAGATATTATCCCCAGAGCAACAGGTCAAAACAGGTACACAGGCATCCCGTGAGAAAAGAGGTTTAGAATCAATACAGTTGGGACTAACAAGGCACCTGGCAATAACAAGCACTAAGTTTTGTTGGACTTAAAATTGTTGAGCTATTAAAGAAACAAGCTCAAGAAAGCTTGTTTGATCGTTTCTGCTCCTGGCTTGGTTTTGTTTTTCTCTCTCAACTTTGCACAAGCCCTTTTTTCTGCTGTCTTGGCACATCATTCCCCCAAAGTGGGTGCTGCTGTTTGGGGGTCTTCCTCAGAGCTGACCCCTCTCCTGTCACAATGAGAAGTTTCAGTCCCCTCTCACGTCAACACACATCACAGAAAAGGGCCAGCAAGGGAAGCATCAAGAACATGCTGAGCAGAGAGCATGGGACCGTAACCTCAATTCCAAAGCTATATTTTCCCCAGCAGGTGGAGAATAAGAAATAATGCGGTTGACCTGTGTCCCGGCCAATGTGCAGAAGCAACTGCAGATCTCCTCTGTGCCGGGCACTGACTTTGCTGCAAGGCCCAGGCTGCCTGGGTGGAGGCCTGGCCCAACCGCCTCCCCGCCCCCTACCAGCCTCTAGCCCACACAGAACTGGTAAAAAGTCAGCACAGGACAAGGAGGGTCCCCAAAATGCTGCAATGCATGTGAACTGGAATAGTGCCAGCACAAACTCTGTAACCTTCATGCCAAAATACCTAATCTAGCAGATTCTTTAGAGATTCATGGATGAGGGGAAAAGTTACAGTTAAAAAACCTGTACTAATTGATATTGGTCATGGCTAATGCTACGCTTTTACTCAAGACTAATCTGAGATTCCAGAAGAACAGAAGGAAAACAGACGGCAGTACGGTGACACTCGGGAGGTCCCACGGAGGCCCGGGCCAGCCGAGCAGTGCTCCCACGCCGGTGCTCTCCCACCATGAGCTCCTTTCTTCTGGGGCCTCTTTCTCCCTCCTCCTGTCCCGTCCTCCCTTACTCCCTCTTCTATTCCTGTCTAAACATGCAGACTGCTCCCCCTCGGGCTCTGAAGCACTTTCTAGTCAACCCTCTGTTAGAAGAGATGGGGGGATGACAGATCCGCTGAGGATGCAGGAATTTAAGGAAGCAGCAGGAATAATGCCACTCACGTTCTCAACTGCAAGTCACACATTAGTGCTGCCAGGCAGGACCAGAGGGTTTGAATGTTGCCTTATCTCCCCCCTCCCCTTAAGTGCCTCCTAGGAAGTGGAGTGGTTTATTTGCAAGTGGAGTGGCTGCTGGTCCTCCCCTGGCTGCAGGCCCAGGTGGCACCTGGCTGAGCAGGAGGAGGAGGCAGATGGAGGGCGGCACTTCATTATCAAAAGTCTCTATAGGAGCAGACTGAATATTTGCCTCCTAGGAAGTATGATTGCCTGGGAGGGTGGTAGGTCTCTAACTTACCAACCAATGTGTGTGCGCACATGAGCACACATGCCTCAATGTGCGCAGCCTGCAAATACCCCCAGAGAATCAGCCTCAGGATGTTTAGCACCCTCAGATTGCAGATGTGGAAGAGGAGGCCTGGAGGAGTGAGCTGATCTGTGTGAGGCCAAGGTACCAAATGCATGCTGTGCCAGGACCAGGGACCACTTCTTCTGACCCAACCATCTGCTACGGATACACGCATCACAGGACTGGCACTCTGGCCCCAGGCAGAATCCATTCAAATTCTGGCTGTAGCACTTACCGACTGAGTGGCCTGAGTGAGTTGTTTAAGCCCCTGAGCCTCAGTTTCCCCATCTGTGCACTGAGAATAGTACCTTCTCACATTGTTTTATGGATTCTGTGAAATCCCATATGTGCAGCACCTGGCCCTGCGCCTTGCACATAGCAGATGCTTCCTTAAGTGGCAGATGTTAGTAATTTTTGCCTTAATATACAGATTGGTAGCACATTCAGATGGCTCTGCCCATCCTGGAAGAGCATGAACCTCTGAGTGAGTCCAGAGAAGGGAGTCAGGTGCAGCAGCAGGGGCAATTAGGGCCCGGTCAGAAGGGGAGTCTCCTGGCCCCATGGGGCCAGAGCAGGCTCTTCCTATAACCTTCAGCCTGGTCTGCCAACCAGGACTGTTCTGCGAGAACATTTGCTGATAGTCTTGGGAAGATACTGAAATATCAGTGATTTGCACACAGCTACAATCTGCATAGGGGTTATGGTAACTTGATTAGTTGTATTTTTCTGCCTTTTAATCTATACCACTTCATAGAAAAGTGAACTTAACCCTACCCACAAACTGCAGTCTCTCTGACTAGTGCATACTTTATAATTGTGCCATGAGAACTGTGTGAAGTGAGGTTTCAAAAGCCCCCAGCACAGCACCCGGCACACAGCAAGAGCTCAGTGCAGGCTGCTGGCTGTCATCATAGTGGCTCTTGGGCTGTGGCAGCTGTTGGGATGAGGAACCATGACTCAGCTGTCACCCCAGAGATTGGAAAGAGGGGTCTTCACAGAAAATGTCAGGGCCATTCTGACTCCCCTGGGCACACACTCTCTGTAGAAGGGGGATGGGGAAATCGTCCACTCGCTCTTTGACTGGACATGCACCCCTGCAATACACCATGTGTCAGGCTGGCCTGGATTCTGGGCCACACAGATGACCAGACCCAGAGCCTGTCTTCTAGGAGTTGTGCTTTCAGAGACTTCCTCCTCCTGCCTCCATGTGTCTAAGGGTCAGACCTCACAGGTCCGTCCTCAGCACCGAGAGCCCCTGGATCTTCCTTTGTGATGTCTCTATCAGGAATGTCACGGTCAGTCCTGATTAAGTTGAACGCCTTCTACTCCCAGTCTTATTTCATATTTGCAATTAATACTAGGAAAATACTGTGACAGACCGGGGGCTGTGCCCTAAGGGAGTACAGTGGAGCCCACGTCCTACGGTCCTCTTTTCTTTGTCCCAAGGCCTGAGGGACCCCCGTGATTCCCGCTAGTGCCCAGGGTGCTGCATAGCCGACTTCCCAGCCCCTCCTCTGCTACAATCCCCTCTTAGGGATCCAAGAAGCTACAGCTCTCACAGCAAGGCCCGGAGTGGGCTCACCACTCTAAGTTTGGTCTCCAGCCCACCGGTAGGTATTTCAGAACACAATTTCCTCACTCAGTCTCAGCTTCCTACCTGCAAAGAGAGACACAGGGCTCCTCTCTGCAGCGACACTGGAGGGTTCTGTGAGCAGCTGTGTGAGGGTGGGGTTGCACTCCCATCCTATCTTTGCCTAAGAGCTCTGCAATCTCAACCAAACTGGCCCAGCTGCTTTTCTCCTCAGCTCTCCTCTCCAAGATGAATATTCCAGACCTCTGTGCAGGGCCAGGGGCTGCCAGCATGCCAGCACCCTTCAGGCCTGGTCTCCCAGAATAAATTATAGCACAAGACATTAGGCTCTTTAGCAGGGAACCAGCAATTGATTTTATATACAATTTGGAAAGAGAAGAATATTATTGTACTTTGTTTTCCTATGGCTGTTATCCCCGTAAGAGGTCGTTTCTACCTCTTAGCAGGGATTTACTCGGATTGATGAATTGTTTAAAATTCTTCCTGACCAATTTCAATCTACTCAGGGCAACACATACTGTAAAACATTTAGCAAGAGTGTAAATTCAGCCAATGAAGGTACCTGGAGAAAACTGCTGTTGTCTGCAGATACCCCACCTCCCCTTTGCAGGATTTGGGGATCTCATGGAACCCTCCAGGGGAGCAGGCAGAGTTGGCCCTGGTGTGTCCCCTGCCTAGAGCAGGACAGCTGACCACATCTCAATGTGGGCAGGTGTGCAGAGTCTTACAGCTGAAGGTGTGAACTTGTCTTAATTGAGTCTACGGAGTCAGAGACTTATAGTCCTGGCCCCAGGCTCCCATCTCCAAACTGGTTGTCACGTGACAGGCAGCGTCAGCCATCCGGAGGCCGCAAAGCCTGCATCTTCCCCCTCTCACTGCAAGGTTTCCCAAGAATGTTTATATCAAAATAACTTTCTCTCAGGCTCACAAGCATCTTGGGCTTGGGTGGAACCATAAAATCAGTAGCTTGAGACTGGAGAAAGACTGAGTCACAAATGCTAACTTAAATACTTCCTCCTGACAAGACCACAAATCCCACCCATCTTTCCCCAGAACTCAGCCAGAGTAGCCAATAGCAGCTTCTTGAAAGTGCCTTTTTCCCCAGCCAGGCAGGATTCAGAACCCAAATTTCCTATTCCCTTTCTGCCCCACACCCACCCTAGTCACAAGTATTGCAGACCAGCTGATGGCTCATTTCTGCAGACAAATCCTTCACATGTCCACACCCATTGCCACCACCACCCACTTTCTCCCAATGCCTTGGGGGTTGGAGAATCCCTCTCTTAAGGACAGACTCTGAGATGAGCCCTCTACTCCTTGGCGGAGATTCTATATTTTGGCCACTGACCTGAGCCAATCACTATGGAGGATGTCATGGGAACTCAATGGTTGGACATAACAGACACCCTGCCTTGCTTCCCAGCCACATACTGCCCTTTAAACTCAGCCAGTCATGGAGACATTGCTCTTTGGTAATGAAGGAATCCTGCCCAAGCCCACCAGGGTTGCAGCCCTCTGGAGGAAGGGTTCTTATTTGAAGGGCTCACTCAGCCCCCTCACAGTCCAGTTCACAATAAGCTCTACATTAGGAATTGGTTTCCTTTCCCACCCACCTGATCAAGAACCAAATATCCAAAATCTAATCCATACATAAAATTCCACAGAAGTCTTTTTTATTTAGGCTAAATGAGCAATTAATTTGTAACAATAGAGACAGATATGCAGACAAAACTCCTAGCAAAAAATATTAGAGGACCAAATCTGTTTTTTCATTCATTCATCCATCCATTCAGCAAATACTACTGATCACTACCTGTGTTCCAGGCAAAAGCAAGCAATGGTTCTCCAGTCCTCACACTCTTTGCCCTGGGCAGGTGGTAGCAGGGTACTTCCAGCATTGCCCCCTGCCCTGCTCTTCAGGTGAGGGGGGAAGCAGCCATGGCACTGTGGACGTCACTGACTATGGTTTACTGAGGGCTGGCAATGGGCTTTGGATTCCTGCTAAGGGCTTTCTTAGATTATCTCATGGAATCCTTGCAAGCCTTTAATAACTAGGATCATTACTCACAAGGAAAGCAAAATTCTGAGAAGAGGGGTGATGTCATCAGCAAGTGACAAAGCAGAAAGTGCTGTCCACTGTCTATAGCAGTCCTCAACCTGTGGGTCATGACCCCTTTGTAACAATGAAAATACATCCTGCATATCAGATATTTACATTATGGTTCATAACTAGCAAAATTACAGTTATGAAGTAGCAACGAAAATAATTTTACGGTTGGGGTCACCACAACATAAGGAACTGTATTAAAGGGTCATGGCATTAGGAAGGTTGAGAACCACTGGTCTAGAGCCGTGGCCTGAGTTCTTTCCCCTCCACTCAGCTTAGTACTTACAGAAGATTCAACCCCCAGAGAGATGCTCAGAGTGTCATTACTTCCTTCATGCAGCCTCTGCCTGCAGCCTAGGGGAAAGGCAGAGGATTGAAATGCTTTGAGGGGAGCCTGAAAAAAAATAAGGGAGGAGCCACCAAATTGTAAAACCTACACTCCCCACAGCCCCTTAAAACTCTTTCTTCTAAGAAGCCTCTGCAAACTCGGGCTCTCTGACCCTCCTCAGCACATATGGTCAGAGATTCAGAGACTATCAGAGGTTGCATTTTGCAGATGGCAACATTGGAGCCCTGTGGGGCAGGACATGCACAACTGAGGTATAGTTGGGCCCGAATCCATGTCTCCTGTCCTCCTGATCAAGGAGACTAGGTCCCACCCCATCCCCTGTGATTGAGGCCTGGGCATGAGCCTGCTGTTTATCCCACAGCCTCCACACTTAGAATCCAGTGCACCTGACTGCTAGTGAAGGAAGTGCTGCATCCACAGGTAAGCCCCGGCTCACCTGGACATAGACCACTACCCTAGTTAGGACCTCTCCAGCCTAGAGAATTCTCTCCTCCCTTTAATTCTCCTGGCTCAGGCTACACCTCCTCCGGGGAGTCTGCACTGCTCTGCATCCTACCCCTCTCCCCTGCAGAAGGATCTCCCTGAGGACAGCGACACTCTGCACATCTCCAGCCCTCAGCCCAGAGCCTGGCAGACAGGAGCACTCAATAAATGATTGCTGAATAAATTTTGTTGAATGCACCAGAAATGATACAACAGCCTTAGGCTCAAATAGATATTTCATTATCTGGTGAGGAATTAAAAGATGCCAACTCATCTTTAAAATAATTGACTGCTTTTTTATGAGGCCTCTCATCTCACTTCTCTCCAGCCCCGCAGAGCACGAAGTTCTGTATCCCACATAATCAGAGGTACTATTTATTCTATAAGCATTTCATTTAACATCACTAAGACCCCCAGATCTTCAGTGGTCATTTCTTTTCTCTGGCATCAGGATGGACTACTAATAGCAGTCCTGTCAAGAGCAAATGAATGCAAAGGAGAAAGCCTGACAATTCTAAACCATAATCTTCCCTTTGATTGATTTCCTCAAGGCAAAAAATCACCATTAAAAGCAAAGTTGCCTACTCTAGTTTTTACAAAGACCATCAGCCCCGCATAATACTATGCAATGCACTGATGTGGGGCAGAGGGCAGGGGTGCAATGGGTCCTGTCATCCTTCTCTTAGCTTTTACTGAATCCCATCTTTACATTTAAGAGCTATTTCTACAACATGCATGCTCTCCTGGCCACTGACCCATTGTGACTTAAGACTTGAGGAAGGTTCCCTGAGGAAACAACAGCATCAGTACCTAGTCAGCTCCTTCTAAGTGGAGTTGCAGAAGGTAGCCTCACGTGGAAAGCCTGCAGGCATCTAGGAGGCAGAGGACCCACTGTAGTCAATTACAGCCACCGTCAACTACAGCTGTGTTCAGGATGAACGACATAAAGCCTTTCACAGGCTACTGTGAGACGCATCATCACCAAAATGGGACAGAGGACTGAGAAACACTTAATAAATGGGCTTTTGACAAGGGCTGTCAGAGATGAACTCATGGAATCTTTGTAAGATTCGTGAGGTTACAGACATACCACATTTCTGTCGCCTACTTTCTCATGTTCCCTATTTCACAACTAGGCTTTGAGCACGTACACTGTACAGACAAGATGCCAGATATCGCAGAGGTTACAAAACTGAATTATAATTACAATGACCACCATCTACCGGAAGCATACGGAGAGCTTCCCTCACCAGATGGTTCACACATGCCAGCATATATGGTGCTGAGAACCCCTGGTAGCAGGATTTTATTGAAGAGTAGGTCTTAGTCTTATTCAGGCAAGTTAAGTAGCTGGCTCTTAAGCCTGGTTGCTCTGCAGGCTTGTCCAAGATTTTAAAAATTCAGATGCCCAGGCCACACGTCACCCTAAATTAAATCAAAATAACTCAATGGAATGCAAATCCTACTTTGTGTAACTACACCCTGTCCCCTTGATGACTGCCTAAAGTTCATGATTAATGCACAGGGGGACAGGGTGATTGAGTCAAATGGGTCTGACTCCTAAGCTGGTTCCTATTCTTTATGTCACCTTTAAGTTGCTCACAGATTCTAAGAAAGGGAAGAAGGACAATCTCTAGTGCCATCAGGGAGAGTCAATCAAAGGCATGATATAGGTCCAAAGAGCTACAAAGTTCAAGGAAGGAGAGATCCCTGAATTTGATGACAATGGATGATTTTTTTTTTTGGAGGAGGGGATCCCTTTTGAAAGGGGCACAGAGGCACAGACCCACCTCCAAGGGTGGTGGTGGGAAGTGTTGCAGGTGGTGCCTGTGGCATGCCCACAGCAGGGGCCAGAGAGCAGGCAGGGTCTATGTGAAGTTACTCACACAGCTGGGTTGGGGCATTGAGGACCAACAGCAGGAAGGTGGAGGCAGGGCTAAATAGACAGGTGGGTGTGGTGCTGGGAGGGCTTGACAGTCTGAGAGGAGGTGGGGGAGTATGTGGTAGGCAACAGGAAGTCCCTGTAGACTCTCCAAATGTCCCTTAACATGATGATGCATAGCAAGAGTGATCCAGCTGTGGCACAGGGGAGGCACTCAAGGTCTACTGTAGAAAGAAAATCATCAAGATATCAGATAGAGTGGGATGGGAGATCAACCAAGTTGAAGATGCAGCCTTCCTAAAACTTAACAACCAATCCAGAATAGGGCAGTGAGACTAGGAATAAGACCACTGGAAGAGTGAGTACGTGGCCACATGGGAGGCCTTTTGCTTTTGATAGCAGGCCTGACATTTACTGCCTAGGTGACCTTAGGCTCACTTAACCCTCCACGCCTTAGTACCTGGCTCTGGTGATTGGGAATAGTAAGAGCCTCCTTGCTTATCTCACAAACTGCCTGTGAGTCTCAGATGTGTAAACGTGGTCAGAGAAATAAGAAAGCATTATACTCACAAGCGTGCAAAGTCCTACACCATTTCATGTTGTTATTAATAATCTGCATGTTTTTACTTTCCCAAGCTCTTAAACTTGAAGACTGCACTACTATATGAGAAAAAAAAGTGTTAATAATGATGTCTTTTATTGCTTAAAGTTATGAACAAATAAAAAGAGTTTATGTCTTTTGCCGTTGCTAGAGAACAGACTTACCAACATGAATTTGAATTAAAATGTCAATAATTTTTCACTTGAGTGTCTTAAAATATATTTAATTTCTTTTTACATTTCCCCGTATTTTATACAGCAATATACTCTACATATTGAGTTTTCTGGAATAATACGTCAAGATCCAAACTAACCAGAACACAAAGTCATCCTCCTTGTCCATCCATGCTATTATGACAGAACACCACAGACGAGTAATTTAAATATATCGAAGTTTATTTCTCACAGTTCTAGAGGCTGGGAAGTCCAAGATCAAGACACTAGCACCACACCTAGACATGGGCTTCTTGCTGCGTCCTAACATGTTAGAAGGCAGAAGGGCAGAATGGGGACCAACACCATGTCCTCAAGTGGCAGAGGAACAGGAGAGAGTAAGCCACTCCCACAAGTGGCTTTTTTCAAAGTGGCATTTATCCACTCACAAGGGCTCTGCCTCAGAAGATGGCAGTTACGAGGCTCAGAGCATCCACGCACGGATTCTCATTCAGTTATATTTCTGGACACTCGGGGCAGACAGGAAGGGACTGCAAAAGAGAATAGGCTTGAAGACTAATCCTGAATTATCCTCAGAATTCTGACTAGCTTTCTAATTTCCAAGGGGCGCAGTCCTTGCAACTGTGGAACACCAGAGTAGGATTGCCTCTAGTTTACCCTGCGTCCTCTAGTGTGAGTGCTAAATTTTTCTCTACAATGGTCCAAAGGGCATAGATGCCATCCATCCGGAGAGTCCCCTTTGGGCTTTTCAACATATTCAAAACTAAATAACAAAATTATCTGGATTGTGACAAATATTTAATTATGTTTGCCACCACACACGTATATCTCTATGTACTATATATCCCTATACATGCATCTTGATTTATCCTAACAAAATAGAATTTTTGCCCATTTTGCAGAAGAGGAGGTTATATAACTTGCCAGGGGTCACACCACATAAATCCTGTGTTATGAAGTATTTCAGCATACCCAACTCCACACATCTACCCCCATTTTCAGAAAACTTGAGTATCAGACTATGGGTCCTAAGAGGTGTGAATCATCTCAAATCACCTCATGTGGTTCTCTTCACTCCAACAGAATTGGCAGGAGCACTTGGTGAATTGGTCTCCTGACAAATGCGTAGTTTCTGCCTGCATACTGTCGTGTGTAAATATTAGTGTAGATATGTGAAAACACAGAACTGTTTCATCATTTTTAAATAGCTATTTGTTGTGACTTCAAAACATTCAACACGTGATTAGAATATTTTACTCCTGGGAAACTGAGAGTTCTCATTTTCAGGAAAAGAAAAAATTGGCAACCACTTTTAATAACAACAACAACAACAACAACAAAAAGCCTTTTCTAAAGCAGGAGGGGAGACAGAAAGGCACCATGATCTTGGAAATAAAATCACACGGAGAAAACACAGTGAGGCTCCCAGAGATGTGTGGGACTTTCCCTGCAGCTGCCCTGAGTCCCACGTGCCAAATTCCTTTGGCTGCTTCTTGGAGGACAAACATGGGTGACAGCCATAACCATTTTCTAGCCATTGTTTCTCAGACCAGGGCATTGCTAAGGTGCAGGTGCAAAATATCACCCACTGCTAGGCAGCTTCTTAGGACCTTGATGCCCAGGAGGGGAGGTGCAAGCACAGCCAGCTGAATTACACCTAATGGGTACAACTTTCAGAAGACGAGTCCACCCTGCAGGCGGCTGCTTGACTAGTCATAGAAGGCAGCAGAGGATGACAGGAGCGCCCCCCACCCCTGCCAGACATCGCTTCAAAGTAGCCCTTATTCCCCTGATCCCAAATCCATCCCCTGCATCCATCATGCCTGAGGCTTGTAACTCAGTCTGTGACTTCTGCCATGCCAAAGACAGGTGTTGGAGCACTGGCCTAGGGCCAGCCCTGCTGAGGTCCTGCGGCAGGGATGGCAGCAAGTTTTCAGGCAGACTCCGAATGAGTGGCAAGTTTCCTCTACCCCCAATACCTTACACCCATCTGTGCCCCTAAGCACTTTCCTTTTCTAATTTATCCTCTGCTTCCCGATAGGAATGGCCTAGACCCTGGCAGCATGGTGGGGTGCTGACCTCTTGCTGCTCTTGCTGGTGACCCCTCCCTCAAGCCCCCAGCCTCTGGCTTGGGTTCTGCCCATTTTGCATAAACAGACCCCAAAGTGATTAAATCACAGGCCTGCCTCTGAGCACCTTCCCTTTTCTCAGTCCCTCAACACACAATTGTAGCCTCTGAGGATTGCCAGCAGTTAACTTCAACCCCTCACGCTGCAGGGGATGCGGGGGAGACAAACTGAAAGCTATGTTAACCGGTTCAATGAAAATATTTCAAATTGTATATAAAACCAACGCATTGTACCCCGAGATTGCATTAATGTACACAGCTATGATTTAATTAAAAAAAAAAAAAAAAGAATGAAGTAAGAAGCACACTGCAGTCGAGACCATGGTGCTGTTTGGGCTCTGGGAGGAGGCTCCAAACCCGTCTAGTAGCCCCCAGGGAGGGCTTTCTGAAGGGGAGCAGACAG
Source organism: Arctocebus calabarensis (assembly GCA_963573935.1). NCBI lineage: Eukaryota > Metazoa > Chordata > Mammalia > Primates > Lorisidae > Arctocebus > Arctocebus calabarensis. Next base: position 4,277 of record CAUYON010008113.1, on the reverse strand, counting down.
AGATGAGTCTGAAAAGCTGAATAGGGATCAGAAAGCAAGACATGGGGGGAGGGGGGGACAAATGGCCATCCCAGGCGGAGGAAACATCTGCAAAAGCAGGGAAATACAAACGGCCACCGCAGCAGGTATTAAGCTAGGGATGTTCCATGAAGGACTAGGGATGCACGTTGAAACTCTCCCCTTTGTAAGGGTGGAACGCCTGATGGGATTTAAACAAGGGACCAGCTCAGTGTGATCTTGGTGGGAAGTTGATATCAGTGGCTGCGGAGCAGACTGCAGATTGTGGAGAGGCGGCAGGAACTGTGGACAGGGTCAGCACCCGCTGCGGTTACACACGCCCATAACTAAGACTGGCCCTGCAGAACCCAGGTCTTCCTCTATCATTTGGTCCCAGTACGTCAGAACCCAGAGCACCCCTTACGCTAGCCGTTCTGTTCTTGCCAGCTCTCCCAGCACCTGCCCACGCACCACTGGTCAGGGCTGAGAAAGTGCCAGCACAGAGAGCATCACTGTCTTGGCAGACCACTTGCCTGACCACCACCCAACCGGTGGCAAGGCATGTTGATCTTGAAGGAGAGGAGTGTGGAGAGAGGGCATGGGTCTGAGAGAGAGCCAGTGAAGGCATGCTTCAGGAGACTACTGGGCCATGCCAGGACTTCAGAGGGATTCCTTAGGCTATGTGAGGGCTCTGGGCTCCTGCAAGAGGGAGGGACAGGTCCCAGAATGGAAGGGGCCAAGGCTCAGGTGTTTGCCCCCATCCACCTTCAGGCTGGCATCCTGAGAGAGGAATGTCCCTGCCCCACATCAACCCCAACCTCTGAGAAAATATAAGGGGATCCCTGGACACTGTATGACAGAGCCACCCACGCTGCCTCATGTGTGGATAGGGCACTGCTGTTCACCACCACAGCCCTTCTCCCTCAACTCTCTCCAAAGGGGAGGGTCCCCGAGTCCAGAAACCCAGGCTCTGGGTGTGGGGGACAATACTCCCCACTACATCTGGAGAAGCGAGAGTGAGATCAACCAGGCTTCTGTCTCCAGAGCTTCTCAGCAGCCATGGCTTGCTCAGAGGTACAAGGAGCCCTGCTTTGCTTTTCTGCCTGCCTTGGGGTCACTGCAAACTCTATCAGAGGGACCGCCTGGCATGCCAAAGCAGGAAGGTTGGGTCAGGCAGTTCTCTTGTCAAAGCATCACTCATTGCCAATCTTTAATCTGCAGAACCACTACCCAAACCAATCGTGGGCAAACAATAGAGGTTTTGATTAATTCTTTTAAAAAGCCTTTGAACAGAACTGCAGAAAAGCATTTTCTTCACCAAATTTCGTTGTGTAAACTTTCTGAGGACCAAGGGAGGGTGGCACAAAAATCAAAAGCATATTAAATGAAATCACTGAAGAAAATTCCCAAAGTATAAAATATCAACCACAGCGATGTTATCTGAAGCCTGCCATCAAGATGAATGGAAGTGCCTGGGAGAAACATCAGATGGTATTTGTCAACTAGCTATTCTGAAGGACAAAGCAGGTCATTCCCCAAATGAAGAGAAGTGAGGCAGCCACAGTGGGCCAGAGACATTTGACTGGATGGCCAAATCAAGCCTCCTGGAACTGGCATTGCTTATCACCAGCAAAATATATTTCTCTCTTGTTTAAGTAAAAATAAAGAGAGACATTATTACAAAAATGGTTTGGGGTTACATAGCCCCAGAGTCCTGGGAAAAGACACAGGACTCACTCTATAGGTGCACGAGGCTGTCCCACTCTCTCCAGAAAACCTGGGTCTTCAACCCAAATCCACAGCCCAAATCCACTGAGTTCCTCCTGAGCAGTTTTCCCCCATGCTGGGTGCTGAGGTACAGTGGCAATTTCCTCCTTTAACAAAGGCTCTCCACTCCGGCTCCAGTTCTCACTTGGAGACCAAACTTGGGTATCCCCTCCACCCTGCAGGTTCCTCTGACTCTGTAGGTTAGATTGGAATAGAAACATGTGTTTGCACCATTTCCATGCCTATTTGATCTCATCATGTACTGCCTTAGATGAGATGAGCTCTTTGTCTGTTACACCTAATACCTGCACCAACCTCCGGCAGGGCCCAGATTGGATTAAATTGTGATCTTTCCGCCACCCTCTAGACCACCAGCCTTGTAGGTCCAGACGACACGCTCTGCATGGTGTATCTCTGGAACAGAGGACACTGCCAACACTGGGAGGACAGTGCCACTGCTGATTCTGCAGTCTGAGATGCATTATAGTATAGTGCTCTGTAGAACTAAATTGTTAGAACATAAACACTAAATAAACTAGGGAAACAATCAATTTAATAAAGAGAACTTTTGGATATTTTTTTGGCCTGGAGCATTGTAAAAAATCATTGAGACACAAAGTGTGCAGGTGAACCAAGAAAGTTAAGGAACCTCTATCTTAAGGTGAGGTTAATGCAGAGTGAGGAGACAGGTACCAGGCCTGCCCTGGCATATCCTCCAAGCCCACCTGCAATGTGGCAGTGCCTGCCCACCTGGTTCATGACAAGGTGTGCAGAGCTCCCAGCATGTGCCACGCACTGCACTCAGCACTGGGCCAAGACCGAGCTCCTGCCGCAGCACCTGGCCCCTGGCTTTGCAAGCCAAACTGAAAGGTCCACAAACCACAGCCCCATTACCCACCACGACAGGTATTCTGGATATGACTGCACTTCCACAACTAAGAATCACACACAAAACTGACACTCTGCAGAACTCACAAAAGACCTTATTGGACATACCAGAAACTTGTGTCTTGAGGATTAACGTGATAAGTAAGTCTAAGCAGAAAGCTCAAAAAATAATGTGGAAAGACCAATATAGAGACAATACCCGTCTCCACTAATCTTCCTAGCTCCTAAATAACCCCAGAGATGGTGGGGTATGGAGCCTCCAAGACAGGTCATGTGTGAGCTCTTTCCCCCGTCCATACTCATTACTACAACCTCCCATTGGTTACTTTAGGAATAGGAAGGCTGTTGGGTATAGAGAAGGAAAAGGAGGAATTGTTCCTGGCAGAGTAGGGGAGACTATTTTATTATAAAGTCCTATAAAGAGAAAGAATGCTAAATCCAAGGAGGACATTCCAATCAAGGACAAGAAGGACCTAAGTTTGCTCTTCAGGCTAAAATAGGGAGGACTCCTGAGGCACACAGAGCAGAGCTAAGACCACAGACCCGTGCGGGAAACAGACTGAAAAGCACCCGTGTGCACTGTGTGCCCTCCTGACACTCCTGGCTGAATACTTAAGAGTTGGCAAGAAGCCGGTCATTGTTCCCTTTCTTCTAATTCTCATCTTTGACGAGGGGACCAGTGTACCATTCACTGAGTCAGTTAAAATAATTTAATATATAATCATTATAATAACATGTCAACATTTTATCCTAAGAGATAATCAGCAGGAACAAAAGTTGCTAGTCAATTAAACATAGATCAACCATCTGAATCAAACATCCTATTCCTACTTATTTACATTAAGGGAAATTGATTAATTTCCATACTGTAGTAGATTGGAACTAATATAAATGTCCATTAGCTGAAAGGGCAAACAAATTGTGGTACATGCATATATTGGAATATTACTGAGCAGGAATAAAGGAATGAACCTTTAGTGCATGCAACAGGTGAATGTCAAAGTAATTTGAATAATTTGATAAAAGAAGCCAGACACAAAGAAGAGTTTATATTGTATAGTTTCATTTATATGAAATTCTAGGAAATGCAAACTCATCTATAGAGACAGAAGGCAAAACAGCAGTCACCTGTGGGTTGGAGCGTGAGGTGGGAAGGGGCAGAAAGGTGGATCACAGAATGGACTGAGGAAACTTGTGGGAGTGATAGATTTGTTCATTCTCTTGGCTGTGATGATGGTGTCAGGGGCATATACAGATGAAAAAGTTACTAAATTGTACACATTAAATAAGTGAGGTTTACTATCTGCTAATTATAGTTGCTAAGAAAATGACAGAGAATATTTGCAAGAATTTAAATAGGAGTATAAACTGACAGATCCCTCTTGGAAAGCAGTCTGGGAATACATATCAGGAACCTGAAAATATTCTTTGACATTACTTTTAGAACTATAGCCTAAGAACATAAAATGAGATAATTTTTTTTTCTTTTATAATTTTATTGAATCATAATTCTGTACATTGGTGCAATCATAGGGCATGATTCATATACATTCAGAAATGTTTTGATCGTACTGTTACAGATAGCCTTCATGGCATTTTCTTGATCACTATATAAAGACATTGAT
>CAUYON010008112.1:0-18433 GCA_963573935.1 Arctocebus calabarensis | reverse complement strand
AGTTTTGCAGATTAAGAAAATATGCACCGGCTCGGCACCTGTTGGCAGGTTCGAATCCAGCCCCGACCTGCCAAACAATGAAGGCTGCAACCAAAAAATGGCCGGGCGTTGTGGCGGGAGCCTGTAGTCCCAGCTACTTGGGAGGCAGAGGCAGGAGACTCTCTTGAGCCCAGGAATTGGAGGTTGCTGTGAGCTGTGATGCCACAGCACTCTATCCAGGGTGACAGCTTGAGACTCTGTCTCAAAAAAAAAAAAAAGAAAAGAAAATATGCACCGGTTCAGTGCCTGTGGCTCAACTGGCTAAGGCGCCAGCCATATACACCTGAGCTGGCGGGTTCAAATCCAGCCTGGGCCCCGCCAATCAACAATGATGGCTGCAACCAAAAAATGTCCGGGCATTGTGGCGTGCGCCTGTAGTCCCAGCTACTTGGGAGGCGGAGGTAGGAGACTCACTTGAGCCTAGGAGTTGGAGGTTGCTATGAGCTGTGATGTCACTGCACTCTATCCAGGGGGACAGCTTGAGGCTCTGTCTCAAAAAAAATAAATAAATAAAAAATGAAGAAAATATGCACCTACTTGTTTTACTTAACCATGTACCATGGACTTGCTTTCATAGTGTTACATAGAGTATTTTGAAATCCTGCAGGGTTAGGGGGGACGTTTGTTTGTTTTTAGACAGACTCTTAACTTTGTCACCCTCAGTAGAGTGCTATGGCATCACAGTTCACAGCAGCCTCAAATTCTTGGGCTTAAGTGATTCTCCTACCTCAGACTCCCAAGTAGCTGAGACTATAGGCACCCACCACAACGTCTGGCTATTTTTTGCTTGTAATTGTCATTATTGTTTGGCAGCCTAGGCTGGATTTGAACACCCTAAATCTGGTATATGAGGCTGGCTCCCTAGCCACTGAGCTACATGTGCCAAACCTTTGGTTTAATTTTTACCACCCTCAGTCATAGCTCACAGCAACCTCCAACTCTTGGGCTGAGGCAGTTATCTTGCCTCAGCCTCCAGAGTAGCTGGGACTGTAGGTGCCTGCCACAATGCCCAGCTATTTTTTGTTTGTTTGTTTTGGCACTTTGGGACCGGTTTGAACCCACCACCTCCAGTATATGGGGCCAGCGCCCTACTCCTTGAGCCAGAGTCTCACTTTGTCGCCCTCAGTAGAGAGTTGTGGTGTCACAGCTCACAGCAACCTCCAGCTCTTGGACTTAGGCGATTCCCTTGCCTCAGCCTCCAGAGCAGCTGGGACTACAGGCACCCACCACAGCACTAGGTTATTTTTTTTCTTGCAGTTTGGCCAGGGCTAAGTTTGAACCCATCGGTATATGAGGCTGGCGCCTTACCCACTGAACCACCGGTGCTGCCCAGCTTGTTTTGTTTTTTTTTTTTAATCTTGCTAATAAATTTGATAATTTAGATGAAATAGATACATTGAAATAAATGCTGTTAACAAAAACTGACACAAGAAGACACAGAAACATCCGAATTATTTTTTATTTTTTAAAAAATTTAAATCATATTTGAAATCTTCCCAAAAGAAAACTATAGTCCCCAAGGGCTTCATGGGTGAAGAGTGCCAAACAGCTGAAGAAAAAATTACATCAGTCTTACACTAACTCTTTCAAAGAATAAAACAAGAAAACATTGCCAACTTAATTTATGAGGTCATTGCAACCTTAATACCAAACATAAGAAGATCATCACAAAAAAAAAAAAAAAAAATTCACAAGACAGACAAACTTTCTTAAGAGCATAGACGGTATTGTACTAAAAATAAACTAAACCCCAGGGTACATAAAAAGACAATAATACAACAAATCCAAGCTTAGGTTATTCCTGGAGAGCAAAAATATCTAAACATTTGAAAATGGGGTGTGTTGGTTGGCACCTGTGGCTTAGTGAGTCAGGCGCCAGCCCCATATACCCAGGGTAGCAGATTCAAATCTGGCCCCGGCCAAACTGCAAGAAAAAAAATAACCTAGTGCTGTGGTAGGCGCCTGTAGTCCCAGCTGCTCCGGAGGCTGAGGCAAGAGAATCGCCTAAGTCCAAGAGCTGGAGGTTGCTGTGAGCTGTGACACCACAACTCTCTACTGAGGGCGACAAAGTGAGACTCTGTCTCTAAAGAAAAAAAAAGAAAGAAAATAAGATGCGAATCATATAAACATAATAAAGAAGAAAATCTATAGTCACCTTAAAATGCATTTATAATTAAGAAAGAAATTTAGCAAACTAAGAAATACAGTGATATTTCTTAACCTGACACAGGATATTTACAAAAACATCCACAAGAATATCTATAGCAGGGCAGCACCCTGTGCACAGTGGGTAGGGCACCAGCCACATACACCAAGGGTGGCAGGTTCAAACCCAACCTGGGCCTGCTAAACAACAATGACAACTGCAACCAAAAAATAGTCAAGTGTTGTGGCGAGCACGTGTATTCTCAGCTACTCGGGAGGCTGAGGCAAGAGAATCGCTTGAGCCCAAGAGTTTGAGGTTACTTGAGCTGTGATGCCACAGCACTCCACCCAGGGTGACATAGACTCTGTCTCAAAAAAAAAATCTATAGCAGGCATTACATGAACTGGTGAAATATGCACAGTTTTTCTGTGGTTAAGAATGAGATGATGCCATCTCGGACCACTTCATTCTACATTGTAGTGGAAAATTTAGTGTAATGAGGTATTTTTTTAAAAAAGGAAAAGAGGGTGGCACCTATAGCTCAGTGGGTAGGGTCAGGACCACATGCACCAGGACTGGTGAGTTCAAACCCAGCCTAGGCCTGCTAAAACAACAATGGCAAAATAAAAAACCCAGGCCTTGTGGTAGGCACTTTTGGGAGGCTAAGGGAAGAGAATCGCTTAAGCCCAAGAGTTGAGGTTGCTGTGAGCTGTGACACCACGTCATTCTACTGAGGGCAACCTAGTAAGGTTCTGTCTCAAAAAAAAAAAAAGGAAAAGAAAATGTTCTGGCATGACATTTGAAGTCCTACAATTTTTTCCCATTTGCATTTTTTTCTTTTTTTTTTGAGACAGAGCCTCAAGCTGTCACCCTGGATAGAGTGCTGTGGCATCATAGCTCACAGCAACCTCCAATTCCTGGGTTCAAGTGAGTCTCCTGCCTCTGCCTCTTAAGTAGCAGGGACTACAGGTGCCCACCACAACGCCCAGCCGTTGTTTGGCAGGTCCGGGCTGGATTCGAACCCGCTAGCTCAGGTGTACATGGCTGGCGCCTTAGCCCGTTGAGCCACAGGTGCCGAGCCAGTGACCAATTTGCATATTTTTGATAATTTTTTCTGAATAACTGGGGTTCCATTGAATGTAACAGATTGATTTGGAAAAAACTTTCTTCTTTATGATATTAAGTCTTCTGATCTATAATCATGGTATATCTTTCCATTTATTAATGTCTTTAATTTCTTTTTGAAAAATAGTTTTCTGTGTACAGGATTACAAAGTTACCTATATATTCTTAAATATTTGTTTCTGATACTGTTTTTTTAGAATTTCATCTAATCATTTGTTTCTGCAGTATAAAAGTATAATTGGTATTCATTACTCTTAATATCTTTTTTTTTTTTTTAAGCAGTCTCACTATGTTGCCCTCGGTAGAGTGCTGTGGTGTCACAGCTCACAGCAACCTCAAACTCCTGGGCGTAAGCGATTCTCTTGCCTCAACCTCCCAAGTAACTGGAACTGTAGGCACCCACCACAACACCTAGCTATTTTTTGTTGTAGTTGTTATTGTTTAGCAGGCCCAAGCTAGGTTTGAACCTGCCAGCCCCAGTGTATGTGGCCAGTGTCCTAGCCTCTGAGCTACGGGCGTGAGCCTACTCTTCATATCTTGAAATTTTTAAACTCACTTACCTTTATTTATTGTTCATTATAATTCAATCTTATTTTTTTTTTTTTATTGTTTCAGGTTAATTGAGGGTACGAAGAATTAGGTCACAATGTTTACATTTGTTAGGTAAAGTCCCTCTTATAATTGTGTCCTATCCCAAGAGGTGTGCTCTACACCCCAACACTATATCCATTAAGTGGGAACAAGCCCTTCCCCCCTTCCTCCCCTCTCCTTACTCCTTTGTTCCCCAACTCCCTGCCTTGAATTTATTTGAATTTTCCTCTTATGTGGATGCATATTAGATCATCTGCTGGCTTCATATTAGAATTGAGTACATTGGATCCTTGCTTCTCCATTCTTGTGATACTTTATTAAGAAGAATGTATTCCAACTCTCAATTTTTGGGGGGGGACAGAGTCTTGCTTCTGTCACTCTTGGTAGGTGCTCTGGTGTCATAGCTCACAGCAATCTCAAACTCTTAGGCTGAAGCAATTCTCTTGCCTCAGCCTCCCAAGTAACTGGAACAACAGGCACCTGCCACAAGGCCTGACTATTTTTAGAGACAGGGTCGTCTTGCTCTTGTTCTTGCTCAGGCTGGTCTGGAACCCATGAGCTCAGACAGTCCACCCGCCTCCGTCTCCCAGAGTGCTAGAATTACAGGTGTGAGCCACCACACCTGGTCCTCAATCTTGTTTTTATTCTCCTTGTATGCAGCCACCAGAATTCATTTAAACTAGATACCCTATTCATGCATATTTCAGGTTACCTTTCTACAGTGTTTTATGGTTTTCAGAGTATAATTTTGTACTTTATTTTTTTGAGACAGAGTTTCATTATGTCGCTCTCAGTAGAGCGCAATGGCTGTCACAGCTCACAGCAACCTCAAACTCTTGAGCTTAAGCAATTCTCTTGCATTAGCCTCCCAAGTAGCTGGGATTATAGGCACCAGCCACAATGCCCAGCTTTTTGTTATTGTTGTTGTAGTTGTCATTGTTTAGCAGGCCTGAGTGGGTTCGAACCTGCCAGCCCCAGTATATGTGGCCAGCACCATAACCACTGAGCTACAAGCGCCAATCCAGTTTTGTACTTCTTTTACTAAATTTATTCCTAATGTTCTATTCTTTTTTTTTTTTTGCAGTTTTTAGCCGAGGCTGGGTTTGAACCCTCCACCTCCAGCATATGGGGCCGGCGTCCTATGCCTTTGAACCACAGGCGCCGCCCTTTTCTATTCTTTTTGATACTCCTGTAAACGGAATTGTTTTCATTTCATTTTCAAACTTTTCATTGCAAGTCTGCAGAAATACAACTTATTTCTGTATATTGATCTTGTATCCTGCAAGCAGTTGAACTCATTTATTAGATGTAGAGATTGAGTTTGCTGGAGACCAGAAGTGTTTTAGATTTTTTACAGTTTTGGAATATTTACATAGTAGTTCTCACTTAACATCCCTAATCCAAAAGTCCATAATGCTCCTGTGAGTTTTTCCTTCACAAATACCATATTGGCATTCAGACGGTTTCAGATTTTGAAGCGTTTTGATCTTTGGATTACAGACATTTAACTTGTATTTCTTAAGCTTTTCTATGTTTGAATATGTGAAGAAAAACAATTTTATTTCTTTTTCAATCTGGGTCCCTTTGATTTCATTTTCTTGCCTGTTTGTTCCAGCTAGAACCTGTACTAACAGTGTTGAGTACAAGTGGCAAGAGCAGGTGGTGCCCGTAGCTCAGTAGGTAGGGTGCCAGCCACATACACCAGGGCTGGTGAGTTCGAACCCAGTCCTACTAAAAAGAACAACGACAACAAAAAAAAACAACAAAAGATCGGCGCCTGTGGCTCAACGGGCTAAGGCGCCAGCCATGTACGCCTGAGCTGACAGGTTCAGCCCAGGCCCGCCAAACAATGACGGCTGCAACCAAAAAATGGCCGGGCGTTGTGGTGGGCGCCTGTAGTCCCAGCTACTTGGGAGGCGGAGGCAAGAGACTCGCTTAAGCCCAGGAATTGGAGGTTGCTGTGAGCTGTAATGCCACGGCACTCTACCCAGGGTGACAGCTTGAGGCTCTGTCTCAGGAAAAAAAAAAAAAAAAAAAAATAGCCTGGCATTGTGGCGGGTCCCTGTAATCCCAGCTATTTGGGAGGCTGAGGCAAGAGAATCACTTAAGCCCAAGAGTTTCAGGTTGCTGTGAGCAGTGACGTCACAGCACTTTACCAAGAGCAACTACATGAGACTCTGTCTTAAAAAGAAAAAAAAAAGAAGGAGGTGACGAGCAACATCCCTGTCTTGTCCCTTATCTTCAGGGAGAGAGCGTGTAGTCTTTCTCCACCATGATATTACTTGTAGGTTTTTCATGAATGCCCTATGTCAGGTTGAAGATATTCCTTCTATTCTTACTTTGTTCAGTGTTTATCATCAAAGAATATTTTATTTTGTCAAAAAAGAAGTTTTTCTGAGCCCATAAGATGGTCATATGATTTTTGTTTTTTATTCTATTGATACATTGAAATTCATTAGTTGATTTGAGGATGTTAAATATCCCTTGGATTCCTGAGATGGAATGCCACTAATCCCACTTAGTCATGGTATATAATTATTTTTATGTGTTGCTAGATTTGGTTAGTATTCTGTTTGAGGATTTTTGCATATGTTTGTTTGTTTGTTTTTTTGTAGAGACAGAGTCTCACTTTATCGCCCTGGGTAGAGTGCCGTGGCGTCACACTGCTCACAGCAATCTCCAGCTCCTGGGTTTAAGCGATTCTCTTGCCTCAGCCTCCCGAGTAGCTGGGACTACAGGCGCCCGCCACAGCGCCCAGCTATTTTTTTATTTTGCAGTTCGGCCGAGGCCAGGCTTGAACCCGCCACCTTCGGTATATGGGGCCGGCGCCCTACTCGCTAAGCCACAGGAGCCGCGCAGGATTTTTGCATATGTATTTATAAGAAAGACTGGTCTGGGCTGGGCGCAGTGGCTCATGCCTGTAATCCTAGCACCCTGGAAGGCTGAGGCAGATGGATTACTTAGGTTCATGAGTTCAAGACATCCTGAGCAAGAGTGAAACACCTATCCCTACTGAAAATGAAAAACTGAGGCAAGATCACTTGAGCCCAAGAGTTTGAAGTTGCTGTGAACTGTGATGCCACAGCACTCTACCAAGGGTGACAAAGTGAGACTCTATCTCCAAAAAAGAAAAATACATAAAGAAATAACTGATCCATCAGGTTTTTGGTGGGGTAAGTGTCTTTGGTTTCAGTATTAAGATAATATTTGCCTCATGTAATGAGTTGTGAAGTAGCCTCTTCTGAGTTTTGGAAGATCTTATGAAGAATTGTTATAATTGAGCAGCTCCTGTGGCTCAGCAAGTAGGGCGCCAGCCCCATATACTGAGGGTGGTGGGTTTGAACCTGGCCCTGGCCAAACTGCAACAACAAAAAAAAATAGGTGGGCTTTATGGCAGTCACCTGCAATCCCATCTACTCAGGAGGCTGAGACAAGAGAATCATCTAAGCCCAGGAGTTGGAGGTTGCTATAAGCTGTGATGCCGTGGCACTCTACTGAGGGTGAAAAAGTGAGACTCTGTCTCTAAAAAAATAAGAAGAAGAAGAAGAATTGTTGTAATTGTCCTTTTGCGTTTTTGGTAGAATTCATAGAGTAAGCTTTCTAAGTTAGTTTTGGGGGGTTAATATTTTTATTTTTGGTAGACTGTGTTTTCATTACTACTTCAGTCTCTTCACTTGCTAATTATGTTCAGATTTTCTTTTTCTCCTTTAGTCAGTTTTCTAGGAATTTAACTTGTCAGTGTACAGTTTTTCATACTGTTTCTTTATGATTCTTTTTATTTTTGTAGAGTCATTATAGTGGCCTCTCATTTGATTCTAGTGATTTGCATTTTCTCTCTTTTTTACTTGGTCAATCTAACAAAAAGATTATCAATTTTGTTGATCTTTTCAAAAAACTAACTTTTGATTTAATCACTTTCTCTATTTTTCTGAATCTTATTTCATTTATTTCTATTCTAGTCTTTATTATTCCTTCATTGGTAGTACAGCTCAGGAGCTCAGTAGCAGGCCTCCTGGGAGTTCTAGATCCGCTGGGAGCAGGCCTGGACTAGCCTCCTTTTGCCTAGCACTGCAATCAGAAGGAGGCTTGCAGGGCGAACCATAGCAGTGCTGGGCAAGGGCTGAGGCCCAAGAACCAACAACCAACAGCACAGACAGGACCGACCCCAAGACCTGCCTGGCTGCCTACAGGCCAAGCAGCCTTAGAAGCTCCCATTCTGTTCTGGCCACAAACATGGTTATCTCAGTCATTTCCCTAATGTAGAGAAGGATGGATTCCCGAGAGAGGGAAGGGCAGCCTTCACAGTGCCAGCACCTACTGGAGGGCAATGTGATCTACATGTTTACCAGGGGAGCATTGGCCCTCCCAAATGTGTGTTTCTCCCAGCTGACAACCAACCACTTTCTCAAGGGCCATTTTCCTGGAAGTTTGAGCCCCAAAGATGAGTGTGCATCATACATGGGAGCACAATTTTAATTTTTTTTTTCTTTCGTTTTTGGCCAGGGCCAGGTTTGAACCCCAACTCTGGTATATGGGGCCAGCACCCTACTCCTTGAGCCACAGGCGCCGCCCTGGGAGCACATTTTAAATGGCAAAATATGGCTGAGCGCCTGTGGCTCAACGGGCTAAGACGCCAGCCACCTACACCTGAGCTGGCGAGTTTGAATCCAGCCTGGGCCCACCAAACAACAATGACGGCTGCAACCCAAAAATGGCGGGGCGTTGTGGTGGGCGCCTGCAGTCCCAGCTACTTGGGAGGCGGAGGCAAGAGACTAACTTGAGCCCAGGAATTGGAGGTTGCTGTAAGCTGTGATGCCACAGTACTCTATTTAGGGTGACAGCTTGAGGCTCTGTCTCAAAAAATAAAATAAAATAAAATAAAATAAATGGCAAAATAAAGTTAGAGTGGCTACTTTACATATCATCTTTTTCTGATATATTTGCAAAATCTGCTTTCTCTCAAAGATAGCTTCTGTTCCCTACCTTTATTCAATACATATGTCTTTCCATCCTTCCTATTTTCTTCCCTCACCCCTCTCTCCCTCCCTCCTTTCCTGTTTTGTTTTGTTTTTTGTGTTTTTTTTTTTTTTTTTTGTGACTGTGTCTTGCTCTGTCACCGAGGCTAGAGTATAATAGCATCATCATAGTTCAATAGCTCACAGCAACCTCAGGCTCCTGGGCTCAAGTCTCAAGTGATTGATCTTTCCACCTCAGCCTCCTGAGTAATTGAGACTGCAGGCGTATACCACCATGCCCAGCTAATTTTTCTGGTTTTCATAGAGATGTGGTCTCTCTATGTTGCCCAGGCTGGTGTTGAACTCCTAGACTCGGGTGATCCACCCACTTCAGCCTCCCAAAGTGCTGGGATTACTGTAGCATGTCCAGCCATAGTTTCTTTTTTATTGGACATTTTAGATAATATACTTACTGTAGCAACTCTGTTTACTGGCCTTTTCCCCTTCTTGTTGTTGGTTATTGTCATTTTCATGTTTGTATATTTAGAAACTGATAATTTTTATCTCTTGAACCACTGCTATCCCCAAAGTGTTCAGTCTTAGATGTCATTCCTCAGGGAGGCACAGCTGAAATGACAGTGGTTTGAGTAGGACTCTGTGCCTCTCTTTCTCTGACAACACCCCACAGGCTAAACTTCACTAATTGCCAGCTGTTTGCTCCATTATTTTCAAAAATGCTCTGCAGTGAAAGAATGAGGGAGGGTGGGGAAAGGAAGAGCATAGAGAGGGAAGGAGCGAGGAGGGTGAAGTCTTGGTGTGTACCACACCTTTTGGGGGCAAAACATGATTGTAAGAGGGACTTTACCTAACAAATGCAATCGGTGTAACCTGGTTTCTTGTACCCTCAATGAATCCCCAGCAATAAATTTAAAAAAAAAAAAAATGCTCTGCAGCATGAATTGCTCCACAAACTAATCCAAATTCTGGCTCCTTTGAAGAGGCAATTTGTAGGGTTAGTCTTTAATTTCTGTTTTGACCACAAGAGGACTCCTCCCAGTAGTTTTCTCCACAAACTAGAGGGCTACCATATAGCCTAAATCCTGGATCTCTTCTCCATTGTTCTTAAAAGCACCTGTAGGCTTGAACTTCCCCATTCCCTCCCTGTTGCAAAAGAAGATAGTTCCCTTGAGAAGATATTACCTGCTGTTTTATGACCTGTTTCTTTGATCTCAGCAATATCTCTAAGTGAGGGATACAGAGTTGTTACTAACAAGGTTCTCTGAGTGACACCCTACTCTAGGAGCTGAGCATTGGTTGGGATTGAGGGAGTTGAGTCTCTTCAGACTCGATGCTCTTCAGCTTACCTCCTGGCGTGAAATCACCACTTCATCACTTAAGGGCGAATGATCAGGGCACCAATATTCTCAGTATGTCACTTTCAGTGCTATAAGTAGAAACTTGGGAAGAGAAGGTGAGTTCCCACCTCACAACTTTATTTGTCCTGAACTTAGCTTCAGCAAAAGTTTCCTGGAGGCAGGAGGAGAAATGCTGATATCTTGCTTCTCTAGGAAGAAAGCTCTCCATCTGGGTGCTGCAGTGAGAGGGAAGACTATGTTTTTGGCGGCAATCTGAGTATTGTCTCTACCTCACTAAGCTGGGAAGGGGAAAGAGGAAACAGTCTTGATTCAAATACAGGACTCTTTGGTATTTTTCCAAATTTTTATAGACGTTCTTGAACACATGTGTTCTTTTCCTGTTCATCCTTTGGACCATTTCAAGAGGCTTTCAGTGTTGCTTCTTTATAATTTTCACAGTTTCACTAGGATACAGGTCAGCAGAATTCCTTATTGTCATGTCAGATATTCTCCAATAGCTGAAAATTTTATTTAGAAAGTATGAAATGATACTATTCTGGCATCCATTTTTCTTTCTGACATTTTATTTAAAAGATTTGATGACATTGTCAGGAGAACAATATGCATGTTCTTCAACTATATCAGATAAGCACCATCCCCAGTGCCCATGGCAGTTTTACAGTCTCAGTCTATGAGCAACCATAAGTAGCTAAATTTTTACCCAGAAGAGTAGTTTAGGATGAGTTATGCTAAAACTACAATTATTGTTTGATAAATGTTTTCTACCACTTCATTGAAATGGTAAGGTTGTGTCTTCGCACCTGTGGCTCAATGGGCTAAGGCGCCAGCCACATACACCTGAGCTGCAGGTTCGAATCCAGCCCAGGCCCACCAAACAATAATGACGGCTGCAGCCAAAACATGGCTGGGCGTTATGGCGGGCACCTGTAGTCCCAGCTACTTGGGAGGCAGAGGTAAGAGACTCGCTTGAGCCCAGGAATTGGAGGTTGCTGTGAGCTATGATGCCACAGCACTCTATCCAGGGTGACAGCTTGAGGCTCTGTCTCAAAAAAAAAAAAAAAAAAAGGTGGCAGGTTCAAACTTGGCCCCATCCAAACTGCAACAAAAAAAATAGCCTGGCATTGTGGCGGGAGCCTGTAGTCTCAGCTACTAGGGAGCCTGAGGCAAGAGAATCGCTTAAGTCCAAGAGCTGGAGGTTGCTGTGAGCTGTGACTCCACAGCACTCTACCAAGGGCAACAAAGTAAGACTGTCTCTAAAAAAAAAAGAAAGAAAGAAAGAAATGATAAGATTACATATTTAACAGGTCTACTAATGCCTAATGCAGCTACTTGATGATAACTAACTAGTTCATCCTGGTGGGCTTGTCAAAATTGGCCCATCTCAACATCACTCATTCTACAGGAGCACAGAGACATCTTTGTGGTAGATTGTATTTGATGATACCTGCCCTACCAGTTTCTCAACAAAGAGAGTAGACTCTCTTTGGGGCTTTCATACTTGTTCAGATATTTGAAAAGTTCAGTGTTCCTGAGCAGCGCCCCTGGCTCAGCGACAAGGGCGCTGGCTCCATACACCGTGGGCCTGGTCAAACTGCAACAAAAAAATAGCCAGGTGTTGTGGCGGGTGCCTGTAGTCCCAGCTACTCAGGAGACTGAGCAAGAGGATCACCTAAGCCCAAGAGCTCCAAGAGCTGGAGGTTGCTGTGGACTGTGACGCCATGGCACTCTACCATGGGTAACAAAATGAGACTCTGTCTCTTAAAAAAAGAAAAAGTTCAGTGTTTCTTTTTAAGGAAAATATTAGCCCTTCTCAAAGATCACACTTCTGTATCCTTCCAATTTATTAAATGGGAAGTGGCCAAGGTTTTTTAGCCCAGCTCCTAAGTTTCCTAGTAATATATGAATTGTGTCTCTTATGTGGTATTGACACTTGATTGCTCTATGACTATAACTACATGCTTTAAATTTATAATACAATACAGTTATTATATTCTGTAATCCAGCACCTGCCACAGGCTTAACTTCCTAGTTTCCTTAGCATCCTGGCAGAGTTATATAATCATCTGGGTTCACCATTTTGTCTTAGATGCTAGGCAACACAAAGCTACATTCACTGCTCCATGAAAGCAACTGACTTAGGTCAGGTATCCTGCTCCCCCCCCCCTTTTTTTTATATTTTCTTTTTTAGTCATTTGAGATTTTTTTAATAATTCACATTTGAGGATAATATAAATGAATTTTTCTTTTCTTTTCTTTCTTTATTTGAGACACAGTTTCACTTTGTCGCCCTCAGTAGAGTACCTTGGCATCGTAGCTCACAGCAACCTCAAACTCTTAGGCTCAAGCGATTCTCTTGCCACAGCCTCCTGAGTAGCTGGAACTACAGGCATCCTCCACAACAGCTGGCTATTTTTAGAGACAGGGTCTGGCTCTGGCTCAAGCTGATCTCTAACCTGTAAGCTCAAGCAGTCCACCTGCTTCAGCCTCCCACAGTGCTGGGATTACAGACATAAGCCACCATGCCCAGCCAAATATTTCTACAAATAAGCATTTAACTGAAAAGCCCAAATAAATTGACCTTTAACATTGAAAAGGAAACTCAAATTTCTTTTTGTTGTTTTTTGTTTTATATAGACAGAGTCTCACTCTGTCACCTAGGTTAGAGCACATGGATGACCATGGCTCACTCCAACTCCTGGGCTTAAGCTATCCTTCTGCCTTAGTCTCCCAAACACCTGCAACTACACGCATGTACTAGCAGACCAGCTAGTTTTTTTATTTTTATTTTTGTATAGATGGAGCATTGCTATGTTGCCAAAGCTGATCTGAAAATCCTGGGCTCAAGTGATCCTAACCTCCTCAGTCTCCCAAAGTGCTAGAATCATAGCTGTGAGCCACCATGCCCAGCACCCAAATATTGTACAATAATAGTTTTGACATTTATTTTCATTAACTGAGCATAACATTCAATCAAATTCTGATTAGTTGCAAATTTATATTGTCCTAAGTATGTATGTGTACCCTCATCACAAAAATATATAATGGACATCACCGGCCAGACGCAGTGGCTCACACCTATAATCTCAACACTTGGAAGGCCAAGGCAAGTGGATTGCCAGAGCGATACCCCCATCTCTAAAAATAGCCAGGCGTTGTGGTGGGCACCTGTAGTCCCCGCTACTGGGGAGACTGAGGCAAGAGAATCACCTGAGGCCAGAAGTTTGAGGTTTCTGTGAGTTAACAATGCCATGGCACTATACCGAGGGCAACAAAATGAGACTCTGTCTCAAAAAATAAAAGTAAAATGGACATCACCTTGACTTGTAGAAAGTTTATGAGACAGAAAGCTAGTATTTTTTTCCACAATCAACAAGCCTGCCAAGCATCTGATCCTCAATTTTATAATGTAGACTATCAGTATAAACATCTCCAGACATCCATGCTCTAACTTGATGAAGATTTCTGAAGCAGATTCAGATAGGTAAAATTAAATCCCTTATACAATATTTAAAAGTCAAACTTTTCAATCAGTCTATAGAAAGCATTTTTAGTATATATTTTTTACAACTTCAAAATTCATATGGGCTTTCTTGGAAAATACAAACAAGCGAAAATGATCAAGAATCAGCCACAACCCCTAAATTGACCATTGTATTTTTAATGCAACTATGTAAGTGCAAAAAATTATTTAAATTAAGAAATATTGGCTTAGCACCTGTAGCACAGTGGTTACAGCACCAGCCACACGCACTGAGGTTGATGAGTTGATGGTTTTGAACCCAGACCGTGCCAGCTAAAACAATAATGACAACTGCAACAAAAAATAGCCGGGTGATGTGGCACGTGCCTGTAGTCCCAGCTACTTGGGAGGTTGAGACAAGAGAATTGCTTAAGCCCAAGAATTGGAGGTTGCTGTGAGCTGTGATGCCACCACACTCTACCCAGGGCAACATGGTGGGACTCTGTCTCAAAAAAAAAAAAATCTTTACCAGCTTCAGTGCCCCAGCCTTAACCTGGGGCTGTGATTTAGGTGAAGGGTTTGTTTTGACATTTGGTTTACGCTGCTCTTAAAGCCCTGCTTTTTCTTATAAACCTCCCTGGAAACAATTTTTTTTGTTGTTCTTAAATTGGGTTGTCCTGGTGTTCGTGGTGACTCATTCCTGTAATCCTAGCACTCTGGGAGGCTGAAGTAGGAGGATCCTTTGAGCTCAGGAGTTCAAGAACAGCCTGAGCAAGAGTGAGACCCTATCTCTACTAAAAATAGAAAAAATTAGCCAGGTATGGTGGCAGAGGCCTGTAGTCCCAGCTGCCGAGGAAGCTGAGGCAAGAGGATTGTGTGAATCTTCGAGTTTGAAGTTCTGTGAGCTAGGCAGATGCCATGGCACTCAACCTTGGACAACAGAGTGAGACTTTGTCCCAAAAAAATAAAAATAAAAAATAGGGGGTGGGGCCTGTGGCTCATCGAGTAGGGTGCCGGCCCCATATACCAAAGGTGGCGGGTTCAAACCCAGCCTCGGTCGAACTGCAAAACAGAAAAATAGCCAGGCGTTGTGGTAGGTGCCTGTAGTCCCAGCTACTTGGGAGGCTGAGGCAAGAGAATCGCCTAAGCCCAGGAGTTAGAGGTTGGAGGTTGCTGTGAGCTGTGTGATGCCACGGCACTCTATGGAGGGTGATAAAGTGAGTCTCTGTCTCTACAAAATAAATAAATAAATAAATAAAAATAAAAAATAAATTGTTTTCTAAGATAACAGCTTGTCCAAACAAACAGAAAAAAATTTTTTTGTAAAGTGTCAACATACATTTTCTGAGTAAGTTTTTTCCTCCACCTCCCAAAACGTGCCAGTTTAAGGGTCCAAAGTGTCAGAACCCTGCCAAAGTGTGTGCTAACATGTACACGTATTGAGCTAGACAATGAGCATTGGCAAGCATCTTGGTGCAATCTGCCCTTGTTGAAGGATGCTTGTTAATCTGGTAACGTTAATCCAGAGACATGAATTTAAAGGTGGGAATATCGGCTCGGTGCCTGTGGCTCAAGCAGCTGAAGCGCGGCCACATACACCTGAGCTGGTTGGTTCGAATCCAGCCCAGGCCCTCCAAACAACTATGATGGCTGCAATCAAAAAAGCCAGGTGTTGTGGCAGGTACCTGTAGTCCCAGCTGCTTGGGAGGCAGAGGCAGGAGAAACGCTTGAGCCTGGGAGTTGGAGGTTGCTGTGAGCTGTGATGCCACAGCACTCTGCCCAGGGTGACAGCTTGAGGCTCTGTCTCAAAAAAAATAAAATAAAATAAAATAAAGGTGGGACTCTCAAGCACTTTGGTAGGAAAAGATTTTAGTGACCTTCCAAATGACAATATTCACATTTTGACAGGAGCATGACTTAGCCTGGGATAAAGAATTATGGTACTTTCTCCTTCCAATGTGAGTTAATATCTGTATAGCATTAGGCCAGTACCTGGCACAGAGTAACTTTTCAAGACATATTCACTCTTTTTAAAAATTCATTTATAAAAATAAAGCACTTAGGCTCAGCACCTGTGGCTCAATGGGCTAAGGCGCCAGCCCCGTACACCTGAGCTGGTGGGTTCAAATCCAGCCCGGGCCCGCCAAACAACAATGACGGCTGCAACCAAAAAATGGCTGGGCGTTGTGGCAGGCACCTGTGGTCCCAGCTACTTGGGAGGCGGAGGCAGGAGACTCGCTTGAACTCAGGAATTGGAGGTTGCTGTGAGCTGTGATGCCACAGCACTCTGTTCAGGGTGACAACTTGAGGCTCTGTCTCAAACAAAAAAAAATAATAATAGCTGGGTGTTGTGGTGGGAGTCTAAAAATAAAATAAATAAAGCACTTATAGCATGACAGGTTATGAGGCCACAGGGTGGACTAACTCCCAAAACATCAAGAGAGGGAGATAGTTTCACAGGGGTGTTCAACTTATGGTCCACGGGCCATGTGCAGATTACTTGAGGACTATTTTGTCTACCTGTGATGTTGGATATTGTGAACAGTATGTGTGGACCTTTTGTTTTGACCACAGCTTCCCTTAGTGTGTGTATATTTAATGTATGGTTCATGACAACTCTTATTCTGCTGCTGTGTGGCACAAAAGAAAAAAGGTTGGACTTTCTGCGTCAACTTGGAAACCACAATCCTCTCTTCTTTTCTTTTCTTTTTCTTTCTTTCTTTTTTTCTTTTTTTTTTGAGACAGAGTCTCACTTTGTCACCCTCGGTAGAGTGTTGTGGTGTCACAGCTCACAGTAACTTCAAACGCTTGGGCTTAAGTGATTCTCTTGCCTCAGCCTCCCAAGTAGCTAGGACTACAGGTGCCCACCATAACACCTGGCTATTTTTTTGTTGAAGATGTCATTGCTTTTTAAGCTGGTGCCCTAACCACTGAGCTACAGACTGTTCTTTTCTTTCTTCACTACACTAAAAGAAGCTGGGCTATTTTAGCTGGCAAGAGGAGCACTCCTCCAGGAGGCCATCCACGATTAAGTGCAGGCAAACAGGTCATCTAAGCTCTAGAGTGGCTGAAGGAAGGGCAGCTAACTAGGCTCCTGAGAGCTGATGTTTTGGGCACTTACTGATTTTAATGGTTCCCCAGGTCTACTAGGAAAGAAAAGAGAAGTATAAAGATGTAAGTAAAAGAGAAGTTCTGGAATAGACTGGAATGTGGCCTGGGCCTTGGAATGGTTGTCCATGAAGGGGGTTCAAACAATGCCGGGTATAGAAGGGCCCTTGCAAGGTCCTAGCTCACCTGCTCTGGCCAAACACAGCCGGTTGGTCAAGAGCGCAAACCCTGCAGCCTGACCGTGTGGGTTCAATCTCTGCTTCACCCCAGCAAGCTGCGGCCAACTCTGTCTTCTGCACACGCCATAGCCCATCTCTCAGACTCTTCTTGAAATGTGGCTGCCGCTCCCCCTGCCACAGGGGTGTCCATGTCCCCTCTCCTTGAATAGGAATGGAGACGTGTGACTGACCGGACCAAGGAGTCTGGCAGATGGCTGCTAAGACTTGATGAGGATGTAGGGTCTGCCCAGCTCTCCCGCTAGGGGGCTCCGCCTTGGAACCCAGCCACTGTGTTGTAAGGAAGCTGAGGCCACCTGGGAGGGTGCTCTGTGCCCTTGGGCAACGGCCAGCACCGAGCCCGCGCTGTGTGAGCCGGCCTGCTGATTAGCCCAGGCGCCCGCTATCGCCGTGTCTCCTCGGAGCAGTGATACGTGTAAATAATTCAGACCCAGCACAAAGTGCTCTGCGTCGCTGTCACTGTGCTTTTGTTGCCATCACGGGTACCCCAGTTGATCTGCAGGTGTGTGCAGTGTGGCACTGTCCACACACAGAGTGCTTCCTTGGTGGTACAGGCTGTGCTGCCTCTGACAGAACAGGTGAGCTCCCCCCACAACACTCCAGCTTACCCACGAGCCAGGAGGGGCCGTTCGGTAAGGTGGGGAAAAGGACAGGTGTGCCAAGCTTTATCCTAAGTAGGCTGAACCTCAGTGGACAGTGCTCAGGGACCTCTTCACACAGACAACCCGGTGCACTTTGCCTGATGCTCAGACTAAGGGCTAAGCTTGGAGCAGGAAGGGCTTTTATCCAAGTCTTAAGGGGCCTTGAAAAGGGTATCAGAGAAAGTTGACTAGAAATTGCCCAATGAAAAAAAAAAGGAAAGGGAATTTCAGGTGGAGGGGATAGTGTGAACAAAAACTTGGTGGAAAGAAAACATTTCATATTCGGGAATTTGAGAATCTGAAGATGTTATGAATGTAGCATGATGAATTCAAGGGCATTCTATAGGACCACTGGTCTACGCTCCAAAATATGTCAGAATTGTGAAAGAGAAAGAAAGACTAAAAAAACAACAACAACAAAAAAAAAAACCAAACAGTCTCAAAACAGATGATATAAGTGCATCCTCTAAGTGGAATGTATGATCCTGCATTGGTCCCAGGTGGGGGAAAGCAGGGACACTACAAATGACATTATGGAGACAATTGGTGACATTTGAATATGGACTATGTACTAGGTAGAATTATTGTATTGATATTAAATACAATTTTACTTTTTCTTTGGTAAAAGAATGTCCTTTTTAAAAACAATATTCATGGCTCGGCTCCTGTGGCTCAAGTGGCTAAGGCGCAAGCCATGTACACCTGAGTTGGTGGGTTCGAATCCAGCCTGGGCCTGCCAAACAACAATGACGGCTG
>CAUYON010008110.1:0-14627 GCA_963573935.1 Arctocebus calabarensis | reverse complement strand
CTGGACCCGCCAAACAACAATGACAGCTGCAACCAAAAATGGCCAGGCGTTGTGGCAGGCACCTGTAGTCCCAGCTACTTGGGAGGCGGAGGCAGGAGACTCGCTTGAGCCCAGGAATGGGAGGTTGCTATGAGCTGTGATGCCACAGCACTCTATCCAGGGTGACAGCTTGAGGCTCTGTCTCAAAAAAAAAAAAAAAAAAAAAAAGATAAATAAAAAAACAAGGGGAAGGGATGGTCAAATATATTCCAGGCAAATGGAAAACAGAAAAAAGTAGGTGTTGCAATCTTATTTGCAGATACAATAGGCTTTAAACCAACCAAAGTAAGGAAGGATAAAGACGGACATTTCATATACATTAAAGATAATACTCAATACAATGAGATTTCAATTATTAATATTTATGCACCCAACCAGAATGCACCTCAATTTATAAGAAAAACTCTAATAGACATGAGTAACTTGATTTCTTCCAGCTCCATAGTAGTTGGAGATTTTAACTCCTTTAATAGTGTTGGATAGATCCTCCAATAAGAAGCTAAGTAAAGAAATTTCAGATTTAAACTTAACCATTCAACATCTGGATTTAACAGACATCTACAGAACATTTCATCCTAATAAAATTGAATACACATTCGTCTCATAAGCTCATGGAACATACTCCAAAATTGATCACATCTTAGGTCACAAATCTAACCTCAGCAAATTTAAAAGAATAGAAATTATTCCTTGCATCTTCTCGGACCACCATGGAATAAAAGTTACACTCAACAATAACAGGAATTTGCATACTCAAACAAAAACATGGAAGCTAAATAACCTTATGCTGAAAGATAGCTGGGTCATAGACGAGATTAAGAAGGAAATCACTGAATTTTTGGAACAAAACAACAATGAAGACATTAATTATCAAAATCTCTGGGATACTGCAAAGGCAGTCCTAAGAAGAAAATTTATAGCACTGCAATCCTTCCTCAAGAGAAGAGAAAGAGAGGCATTTAACAACTTAATGGGACACCTCAAGCAACTAGAAAAGAAAGAACATTACAACCCCAAACCCAGCAGGAGAAAAGAGATAACCAAAATCCAGGCAGAATTAAACGAAATTGAAAATAAAAGAATCATACAACAGATCAATAAATCAAAATGTTTATTCTTTGAAAAGTCAATAAAACAGATAAACTTCTTTGTCTAATCTAATCAGGAAAAAAAGGAGTAAAGTCTCTAATTTCATCAATCAGAAATGGTAAAGACAAAATAACAACAGACCCCTCAGAAATTCAAAAAATCCTTAACGAATATAACAAGAAACTTTACTCTCAGAAATATGAAAATCTCAAGGAAATTGACCAATATTTTGGAACCAGGTCACATTTCTAGACTTTGCCAGAATGAACTGGAAATGTTGAACAGGCCAAATCAAGTTCTGAAATAGCTTCAACTATACAAAATCTCCCTAAAAAGAAAAGCCCGGGACCAGATGGCTTCACGTCAGAATTCTACCAAACCTTTAAAGAGGAACTAGTACCTATATTACTCAATCTTTTCCAAAATATAGAAAAAAATGGAATACCACCAACACATTCTATGAAGCAAATATCACCTTGATCCCTAAACCAGGAGAAGACTCAACAAGAAAAGAAAACTATAGACCAATGTCACTAATGAATATTGACGCAAAAATATTCAATAAGATCCTAACAAACAGAATCCAGCAACACATCAAACAAAGTATACACCATGACAAAGTGGGCTTTTTCCCAGGATCTCAAGGCTGGTTCAATATACGTAAATCCATAAATGTAATTCAGCACATAAACAAATTAAAAAATAAAGACCATAGGATTCTCTCAATTGATGCAGAAAAGCTTTTGATAATATCCAGCATCCCTTCATGATCAGAACACTTAAGAAAATTGATATAGAAGGGACATTTCTTAAACTAATAGAGGCCATTTACAGCAAACCCACAGCCAATATCGTATTGAATGGAGTTAAATTGAAATCATTTCCACTTAGATCAGGAATGAAGCATGGTTGCCCATTATCTCCATTGCTCTTCAACATTGTAGTGGAAGTTTTAGCCATTGCAATTAGGGAAGAAAAGGCGATCAAGGGTATCTACATAGGATCAGAAAAGATTAAACTTTCACTCTTCACAGATGATATAATTGTATATCTGGAAAACACCAGAGATTCTACCACAAAACTTTTAGAAGTGATCAAGGAATACAGCAGTGTCTCAGGCTACAAAATCAACACTCATAAATCTGTATCCTTTATATATAACAATAATAGTCAAGCCGAAAAAACAGTCAAGGACTCTATCTCTTTCACAGTAGTACCAAAGAAGATGAAATATTTGGGAGTTTATCTAACAAAGGATGTGAAAGATCTTTATAAAGAGAACTATGAAACTCTAAGAAAAGAAATAGCTGAACACGTCAACAAATGGAAAAACATACCATGCTCATGGCTGGGAAGAATTAACTTTGTTAAAATGTCCATACTACCCAAAGCAATATACAATTTTCATGCAATTCCTATTAAAGCTCCACTGTCATATTTTAAAGACCTCAAAAAAATAATACTTCGTTTTATATGGAATCAGAAAAAAACCTCGAATAGCCAAGACATTACTCAGAAATAAAAACAAAGCAGGAGTAATCACACTACCAGACCTGAGACTGTATTATAAATCCATAGTGATCAAAAAAGCATGGTATTGGCACCAAAACAGACAGATAGATGTATGGAACAGAATAGAGAACCAAGAGATGAACCCAGCTACTTACCACTATTTGATCTTTGACAAGCCAAATAAAAACATTCAGTGGCGAAAGATTCCCTATTCAACAAATGGGCTGGGTGAACTGGCTGACGACATGTAGAAGACTGAAACTGGATCCATACCTTTCACCATTAACTAAGATAGACTCTCACTGGATCAAAGATTTAAACTTAAGACATGAAACTATAAAAGTATTAGAAGAAAGTGCAGGGAAAATTCTTGAAGGAATCAGCCTGGGTAAATTTTTTATGAGGAAGACTTCCCAGGCAATTGAAGCAGTATCAAAACTACACTACTGGGACCTGATCAAACTAAAAAGCTTCTGCACTGCTAAGAACACAGTAAGTATAGCAGGTAGACAGCCCTCAGAATGGGAGAAAATATTTGCAGGTTATGCCTCAGACAAAGGTTTAATAACCAGAATCCACAGAGAACTCAAGCATATTGGCAACAAAAGGACAAGTGCTCCCATCTCAGGGTGGGAAAAGGACTTGAAGAGAAACTTCTCTAAAGAAGACAGGCACACGGCCTACAGACACATGAAAAAATGCTCACTATCCTTAATGATCAGAGAAATGCAAATCAAAACTACTTTATCTAACCCCAGTAAGATTAGCCCACATAACAAAATCCCAAAACCAGAGATGTTGGCGTGGATGTGGAGAAAAGGGAACACTTCTACATTGCTGGTGGGAATGCAAACTAATACATTCTTTTTGGAAGGATGTTTGAAGAATACTTAGAGATCTAAAAATAGATCTGCCATTCAATCCTATAATTCCTTCATTAAGTATATATCCAGAAGACCAAAAATCACATCATAATAAAGATATATGTACCAGAATGTCTATTGCAGCCCAATTCATAATTGCTAAGTCATGGAAGAAGCCCAAGTGCCCATCGACACACGAATGGATTAATAAATTGTGGTACATGTATACCATGGAATATTATGCAGCCTTAAAGAAAGATGGAGACATTACCTCTTTTGTGTTTACATGGATGGAGCTGGAACATATTCTTCTTAGCAAAGTATCTCAAGAATGGAAGAAAAAGTATCCAATGTACTCAGCCCTAATATGAAGCTAATTTATAGCTTTGATATGAAGGCTAAAACACAATTATAGCACAAGAATACAGGGAAAAAGGAAAGGGAGGGGAGGGGAGGGAGGATGATGGGTGGAGGGAAGGCAAATGGTGGGATCACACCTACGGTGCATCTTAACAGGGTACTGGTGAAACCTATTAAATGTAGAGTATCAATGTCTTTATATAGTGATCAAGAAAATGCCATGAAGGCTATCTCTAACAGTATGATCAAAATATTTCTGATTGTATATGAAGCACATTCTGCCCTATGATTGCACCAATGTACACAATTATGGTTTAATAAAATTATTTTTAAAAAAATTATAATACCAGTGGCCGTGGGAACTCATTCCTATATTCCCATAACTGGTATGCTGAGACAGGAGGATCACTCACTGAGGTGAGTTCAAGATCAGCCTGGGCAACACAGCAACACCCTATCTCTAAACTGGTTGTGATGGCACACGCCTATGGCCAGATACTCAGCTACTCATGAGGATGAGGCAGGAATATCACTTGTGCCCAGGGGTTTGGGGCTGCAGTGAGCTATCACTGTACTCTAGCCTGAGCAATAGAGGCAACCCTGCCCCTAAAAATAAAAGAAGAAAGATTATAACACCATATTTTTGCATTGTACTTTTCCTTTTTATTTACTTATATTTTTGAGACAGTCTCAATCTGTCACCCTGGGTAGAGTGCCATGGCATCAGCTTAGCTCACAGCAACCTGAAACTCCTGGGCTCAAAATGATCTCGCTACCTCAGCCTCCAGAGTAGCTGGGACTCTAGGAGCCCACCATGATTCCCAGTGAGGATACTTTTTCTTTTTAGATACACAAATCCTCACAGGACAGGACACGTGCCATACAGCAATAGGCCGCCCCATATGGTCTAGGACACCACAGGCTGTGCTGTCTAGGTTTGGGTCAGTTCACTCCATGAGGTTCACACAGGGACGAAATCTCGCAAGGACGCACTTCTCAGAATGTCTCCCCATCGTTAATGAATGCACAATGTATTTTTTAAGTTACTATAATTTTTCTCTGAGATGGGCAAAGATGCAGGCTGCTTTTCTGTGAGGCTGTGAGTTGATCACAGGCTTTGTTTTGTTTTCCCTCTATGGTCACAAAGTCGTTATTTGTGATGTTAAACAATAAATGAGAAGGAGCAGTATAGGTTGGTCTCATAATTTCTGGTGTTTATTACGGTGGTAATTAAATGTTTTAAGTAAGGAATGCTGTCAGGGTGCAATTATGAACATCTAAATAAGTGGCTTATTTTTAAAATTAGTTTTCAGGATGAGATAATGGGAGTTTGAGGCAGATAATTATTGAGTCAATTTTACAGGTGAAAAAGCTGTAACACACACACAGAAGTGTATAAAAAAAATTACTGTATGGGATGAATCTTAACTCTCTGGAAATCAACTTGGCCACAACTTGGAAGTCAAGCTCTGCCTCCCCAGTGGATCTACTTTTTTTCAAAATAACTGAAGAGGCATTTTTCCCAGGCCCTTGGGAATAATCTTGGTATTAAGTTACTAACCCTGGAAATGGCGAGAAATTTGAGGATGTTTTCAGAGTCTGGTAGGGCTCAGAGTCCTCTCTGGAGATCATGGTGTTCTAGACTTCCCAGCTGTTTTCTATCTGGACACACTGGAGAGCTCTTCTGGAGATATTTATGGGAGAAGGACTCTAGCCTCACCGCCCTCTCCCCAAGCAGACCTGCAGCCAGCCACTATCCTTCTGCACCTTCTCCACAGCCCACACTCAAGAGGAAACATGAGCCAGAACAGAGACCACTCCAAAAGCTAAGCCATCTACTCAAATCCAGTTCCATTCTGCCTCGAGCTTTCTTTCCCACCTGTAAAATGAGATAATTCTAAGAAGCCTAATGCTCTGCACTTCCCAAGTACTGAAATGCTTCTTCATGTGTCTATATGCCCACACACACCAGGCAATGAGCTCTTGGAAGGCCAGGTTGGTATCTGTCCCAAGTGCCCTGTACAGCCTGGGTACATTTGTTGAATTAAAAATTGAAAAAGAAAGCAAAGCATATTAAGTATGGGAAAGCACTGTGAAATATAGAAACCTCACATTTGTTTGTTTATTTATTTATTTATTTATTTAGAGACAGAGCCTCACTTTGTCACCCTGGGTAGAGTGCCATAGAATCATAGCTCACAGCAACCTGAAACTCTTGGGTTCAAGTGATCCTCTTGCCTCAGCCTACCGAGTAGCAGGGTCTACAGGCACCTGCCACAATGCCCAGCTATTTTTAGAATTGGGGTCTTGCTCTGGCTCAGGCTGGTCTCGAACCCATGAACTCAGGCAATCCACCAGCCTCAGCCTCCCAAAGTGCTAGGATTACAGGGGTGAGCCCAGCGTAAAATCCTCACATTTAAATGGGACTGTGGGGTTTACAAAGTATATATACATGTATACATATTACAAAGTATATAGTACAGTATATGTATGTATATATACATATACATATTATTATATACATTACATACATTAAATATAGATTTATGTTATTTTAATTCTCAATAGATGAGCTTGGCAGATGTTATTATTCTCATTTTGTTAGAGGGAAAATAAAGTTCAAAGGCATTGAGTAATTTGCCTACAACTCTAAGGAGTAACCTCCTATTCTTTGCAAATGTAAAGAGTTTTCGTTTTCTCAAAGTGAACATTTTCCTTTCTTGACTTGCTGCCCTGCTATTTTCCAAAACAGACTGAGGCCATGATAAGACTCCCCTGTCACCGTGTATAAGGTGCTTTTACCCACCCCTGTCCTCCACTTTTTCTCCCTGCATTCAGGTCACCTTTCTGAAGAACTGGTCTGCCCAGGGGAGTAAAATGGGGGGCATCCCCCTGCCTTGTAAAACGCTCCAAGTGGTCCTTTGCCCGTCTGAGTCATTTACGCCCTGAAAGAAGGCTCTGCCACCTCTCACTAACCTCTATGTAGTTCTTAATAAACCGAAGCAGCAGTCAAAGAAAGAAGAGTTTTGAAGAAGTGACAAAGTACCAAAAACGTGGTGAGGAGTACATATGTTTCAGCAGTGCATGGCTTCAGGAGCGAGTGGCGTTTGTTGCCTCTGCACCCTCAGAAGTGGGATGTTGAGAGAACAGTTGCGATATAACCCTGGAGCGGAAGGCCTTGGTCACTGCCAATCAGCTACAGGAGAACGTCATTCAAATACAAGACACGGTGATCTGGAGCAGAGGGTGAAGAAAGTCCATGACTGATCCTCGTGGAAATTCTGAGCAAAACAAGGCCTTTGGGAAATAGCTCTCACTACCCGAGTGAGCAGGAGAGATGGAACCTGTGCACAGAATAATAAGTCTAATAGCTGCCCATGGAGCACCTCCCGCGTAAGGACTATGTTAATAACAGCACAAACCTTGTGACCAGGCTTCTGAGGATGTCTGTATGTCATCTCATTTTTCCTCTAACAATAATCCTCTGAGGAAGGTGCTGCTGTCACCTTTTCACAAATGGGAAAGGGAGGCCTGGAAGGATCCGGTGACTTGGCCCAAATGCTGCTCAGCTTGCAAGTGATCAAGGGCGGCTAGATTCCAGAGTCCATGTTCCTGACCTTTTGCTACCCGGCTGTGTGGAACCCCACTTCACAGATGAGAAAACAGATGCTAAGAGGGATTAGAGCAGCAGTCCCCAACCTTTTTGGCACTGGGGACCAGTTTTGTAGAAGACAATTTTTCCACAGATAGGGGTGGGGGATGGGACAGGAGGTGGCGCTGAGGTGGCCTTGGGAGTGATAGGGAGCAGCTACAAATACAGAGGAGCTTGGTTCACTCACCCTCCACTCATCTCCTGCTCTGTGGCTTGGTTCCTAATAGGCCACAGACCAGAACCTTTTTGGCACCAGGAACCATTTTTGTGGAAGTCAATTCTTCCATAGATAGGGGTGGGGGGGTGTGGAGAGGATGACATGGGAGGCAGAGCTCAGGTGGTGACGCTGTAAGGCCTGGTTTCTAATAGGCCACGGACCGTACTGGTCCACGGCCCAGGTGCTGGGGACTGCAGGGTCAGAGGCTACTTTATGTCAGATATAAGTGATGGGGTCAGGATTCAGACCAGGCCTTTCATAATCAACAGCCCATAAACTTTCTCTCCAACATATCAGCTGTCTAGAGAAAAGAACTAAATATCTCATGAAAGATATGGGGAAGGAAGGTTGAAGGAATATAATCTAGTTTTTACACTGCAGCTTCTCAGAGCCAGGTTTAACAGGTTGGCTGAGAAAGATGTCTATGTTCCCAATTCCCTACTCAGAAATTATGTATTTTCCATGTGGAAAGTCCACTAGGATTTGCAGGAGTAACCAGGAATCAAAGACAACCTAACAACCTTCCCACAGTCAAAAGAGCAAAGACAGCTAATAGCACTCCGAACAGCTGGGAGAGAATATCTGTTCAAAAAAAGATCTTGTTTTCTGTAAAGCCAAACAGAGTTGGATTTATTTCAACGGGACAACATTCCCAGAAGTTCTGTCTTTAATAAGTTGCAAAACTACTGTTCTCCAAGCTCACTCTTGCAAGTTTCCTACTTCATTTTTTTCTTATATCTCGACTCAGAAGGATTTAGTTGGAGAATAAAACAGAAGGAAAATCCAAAAATGAATAAAGATACCCTTGGGGAAAAATGTCTTCAACAGTATAGGCTTATTTGCTGCAGGATTTTACTTTCTCATCCCAGAAGCACCAACTCCCAGGGTCAGGGCCAGCCTAGATTAAACTGTGAATTAGGAGAAGTCTTTTCCCTCCCCACTCCTTACCCCTGATACGTGCACACCTGGCTGCCTTCTAGGGCCCTCCGATGGGGGCATCATTATGCTGTTTGAAGCTTCTGCAGGCTGTCTGTACACTGATAATTCAGATATCCCTAAACACACACACACACAAACAAAGCAACCCAGATAACTGGGAAATACTTTTGATTACATGAGATCATATGGCACACTGCCTGGGTGATGGACGCTGGATTACCTGGCTACCCACTTACACCAAGACCAGTCCTGCAGAGCACACAGCTCATAGGAGGCAGTGACCACCTCAACTGTGACCACCAAGAGTGTTGGGTTCAACTTGCATGTAGGTGAAACTGCATATCTACAGCCATCTAGCTCTATGTGAAATCTGACCGTGACTGCATTCCAGGGTCCTCCTGCCCCACCCTCCAACTCCCTTTTCTTCCTCCATATCCACTGCCTTATCCACTGTCCTGCCTTCCATCAGCCTTGTCCAAAGACATGATCCTTTGGACTTCAGAGCACCAAGCTCCCCTTTTTGCCTATGATCATACCCAGATTACTGTCAGAAGTAGCCTTTACTCTTCTATCTTAGAAAAGAGCCTGTATTTTCTTTTTTATTGCCTGTCTTTCCATTCAGAGCGGCCC
This sequence comes from Arctocebus calabarensis, assembly GCA_963573935.1. Lineage (NCBI taxonomy): Eukaryota > Metazoa > Chordata > Mammalia > Primates > Lorisidae > Arctocebus > Arctocebus calabarensis. The sequence continues at coordinate 5,326 of CAUYON010008110.1, read as the reverse complement.
ATTAGATCTGTTCTGTGTGTGACCCAATTAGTGGACAGTGAGGGATGTCCTGGAGTGATTAATGTTTCCCAGACAGCTCTGGATAGATTCATTCACATATAGTAAATCTCCCCAGCTAAGATGTCATCTTGGAAAGCTTAGGGTCTAACAGACACAGGAAGTCAAGGGAAAGTTCAACGGAAGCAAGTGCTTTATTTGACATGGAAACTCCTCAAGTGTTATTCCAGAACACCAATTTCACCAACTTGAAAGCCAAAATTGTTCTATTATCTCTGCCTCATACAAAACCACTGGCTACAAACAAGATATTTTTGACTTATTTGATGCAAGCAGCTATGACTTCACGGGGATGGGGGTGATTATTTTAATGCTTTGAGCTTTATAGATATAATTTCAAGAAAATCATCATTCTCCAGTTCCTATTCTGGGTTTAATCTGTATGAAACCATGGCATTAAGGAGCGCCAGTAAATCTAAATTGAAGACTTCTTGATTCAAGTCCCTATGTTGGGAACCAGAAAGATGGAAAGGTGTTTACTTCATGTGAGCAGTCAAGGAAAGAATTCAGGCGAGAGTTGATAATTCTGATACAAAACTAAAATTTCCAGACAATTGAAGGAAGAATGGGAGACTGGTTAATGTTAAATAAATACTCAGATAAAAATGCCAGTTCTTTATCTACAAAGCCAAATGTAACATGTTAGTTATTTAATTGTTTTGGTCCGTGCAGATAATAAATCTAGGTTTCAGGAAAACACAGAAGTATAAGAGACCAAAATAAGTAGCGCAAATGGAAAAGCTAAATATATCAGCCCCCATTCTCCCCACCCCCAGTCCCCAACCACGCACATTCATTGTTCTGCTCTCTCTCCTATAAAACATATTCCCTTTTTCCCAACAGCAATACCTTGGTGTGGTTTATCTAAATAATTGCACCTTGAAGCTGTTTTACATGTGCTTTGTCTGCCCACAGTAAAAGAGGGGAGGAAATAATTAAACTTAAAAGCCATCTGGCTAGGCAGGCATGTGAAGTTGGCCTTCTGTGCCTGCCTGCATTTGCTAGGAAGGTCTCGTTTTTGTTCAGCAGCCCATCTGTGTGAGAAAATCCCTGCTAGACAAAGTGGAACCTCCCGTCACTACTAGAGCGGGTCCCTGTTGCAAGCATTCAACATCGGCCAGCCGAGAAGAAAGCAGCCATGCCAGCTCCACAAGCCCATGGTGTGGGCTCCTTTCCCATCCACACTCACTCCCGGATGATCTCATCTAGTTCTATGATTGTTGTTAACAAACTATTTCCAAATTTGTGTCTTCAACCTGGGCTATCATATTGGGATTGGTGCCCGGTCAAATGGTTTTGGCCTCACTCTGTTTATAGAGACAATTGAGTCACCCCAACTCAGCCTGTCAGCGCCATTCTGGAGGCCCAATTTCACACAACTTTTAAAAGGAAAGATGCTTCAGGGCAATGGAGGGCTCCACTTAGTAGATCCCTATCCCTAAGTACAAGGTCAGTTCCAGCTCTCCCAGGCACCAGAGGGGCACTTAGAAAAACTAACAAAAGTTAGAGAAAAACTCCTAAAACACAGGGCTGGGCCAGGAGCCTACTTGTCTTGGCCAAGGCGATAGTATCTCCAGCCCTACACTCTGCTCCAAATGTCAAACTTATCAGCAGTCACCCACTTCCCAAAACAAAACTGTCCACCAGCCCAACCACCGGCGCAATCGTGTGACTTCATTGTCAGTTTCATTTATCCATGTGTGTGTGCGTGTTGTACGTCCGTCTGTCCTTCTCCTCTGTCCAGCAGGTACCACTGCAAGATTCTGTCCTGAAGGGTGAGGGTCATGATGACAAGACCACCATTATCAAGACAGAAAAGAAAAGGGGGTGAATTCTCAACTGCCCCTTTCTCAGCAAGCCTGTCTAACAATATAAACTTAGCCAAACTCATTTTGCCCAAAGTTGCTGTTGAGAGAAGGGACGGAAGCCATGAGCTCAAAGGAAGAATCTGGGTTGTAGAAATTATCTGTTCCCCAAAGGAGGACACAGTTAATGCTTCCCTGAATCAACCAAGAAAATCAACCTCAGTCTAAGAGGAGTTTTAAAAGGAATACAAAGTGGAAGGAAAGTGAAGTCTTCTTTCGCCATTTACCTTCCTCCTCCCCTGCCCCCCGCCCCACACTCCATTTCCCAGGAAAGCTACTGACAGGAATGATTCTCAGCTGAGCATCGCATGGAGCCGTCTACTATTCCCGAAAGTGAAAGAGGTCACTCAGGGCAAAACAGCACATCTCAGGTTTCAATACTTGCCCTGTGTCTGGTATTGAGGAATCTTTGAGGACCTGAAGCCTCCACAGAGGAAAGCAGCCCCCACCATCCAAAGAACTTCAAAGCACATACACAGTTAAAACCTCCACTAAAGACTCGGCACCTGTAGCTCAAGCAAATAGAGTGCCAGCCACATACACCAGACCTGGCGGGTTTGAATCCAGCCCAGGCCTGCCAAACAACAATGACAACTACAACCAAAAAATAGCCAGGTGTTGTGGCAGGTGCCTGTAGTCCAGCGACTCAGGAGGCCGAGACAAAAGGTTGCTGTGAGCTGTGACACCACCGCACTCCACCTAGGGTGGGTGGGGGAGGGGTGGGAACCTCCACTAAAGCAAAGACTGCTAACATTTTACTCCCTGGAACAAACACAGTGACCCCCCCACATAATTCTCCATGCTGTGCTCCCCCTACTGTTGGCCCAACAACAACTAGGATCATAGTGTTTTTCTAGATAAACACTATGATCTTTTCTAAATAGAATCACTTTCTCCTTTCAAATGGCTTTTTAAAGTTTGCCAACTTGTGACTTCAGGTGGAGCTTACATGCCCCTGTTAAATGTCACAAGGGTGCCCTACCTAAATAAAAGTCACAAGATGCCTCCTCTTCCGCTGACTACAAAACCATTTTGGGGTGCAGGAGCGTTCGTAGGTTGTATTCACGTATAGAGACAGCTGTGTGACTGGATGTCTGATGAAAACCAGGGTGATCATTCAGCTAACTGCCTCCTGTATGCAGATGTTCACAAAACTACCAAAGGTGTGTTTCAAAATTATGGGTCTAGAGACTATTTCTCTGCAAAAAAAAGAAAATCCAGTGATGTTTTCTTACTTAATGCCAGGTAACAGGCACCAAAAATGTTGTTGGCTAACTTTGTACTTCTGCAAGTACATCACAGGCAGAAATTTCCCTTACTATACTTGCAACAGACTATATAACTAGTGACCAAAATGGGACACATTGGCATTGTTTATGCTGCATATCTACCCTAGTCATTGATTTTCATATCAAGCACAAAAAGCAATTTGGCAATAGGACAAAAGGTGCAAGGTGAGGTGGCTCACAGAGTCCTTTGTTCCCTTATAGAACTGTGACATTCAATAAATTAGAGCAAAACCACTGCTCACACAATGCCAAGTGAGATCGCAAGAAGTGTCCTCCCTTCATACTCTAAAACTCATTCTAGTTAAAGAAAACATACTCAGCAAATTATCACACCATGTGCAGAGCTGTGACCTCCTTATTTATTTCCAAGGCAAAATAAGATACTTGATTGATCCATTTTGGGAGGAATAGGAGACAATCTTGGAACTAAGTGTTTAACTAACAACTTAGGGCATGGGCACACGAACTAGCATCAATAATGTCACACAGCAAATTAAGAAAGACAGGAAAAACCTTTCCAATTCCCCCTCCGAATACCTTTGAGAGACGCATGTAGGAGGTCACATTGAAGTCCTCACTTCTTAAAAGGGATGAAGAAATTGAGACACTTTGCTGCAGTTTATCAAGAAATCCATGACACAGAATGAAAAAGGGATAGCTTTGGGGAAATAAACTGAAAAAGGTGGCACAAAGTTGTTGATTTTGATTATGCAGCTGAATGCTAGCAAGCTCCCCACTTGTCTGGGGAAAATACTGCAAACTAACATACCATTACAACCACCTTGTTCTCTCCTTTGTTAATGAACAAAGGCTGTTTTTTGTTGTTGTTGTTGTTGTTTTCATGAATATACAACCTTACCCTTAAAAATAGTTTTAAAGAAGAAAGATTCAGAATCAAAGTGTCTTAAGAAGATTCTTCTTTTTTCATGAAGATACAACTGACATGTTAAAATAGTTTTAAAGAAGAAAAATTCTTCTTCTAATCTTTGAGGGTCCATCAATACATTCTTCACAATGCTAAAAAGGAGCTCAGAATGGACATTGTCTAATGTAGATCGGATCGTGTCTCTTCCTCGCTGAAAATCTTTCCAGCTTCAGACTTCGCACAGAGCTTAAATATCTCAGCATGGCATACAGCGCCCCACCCTTGGCTGACACCATCGCTTCCCACTCCCCTGCTCTTACCCTGTGTTCCCATCACAGTGCATCCCTTGCAGTTCTCAGAACTCTCCACGTTGTCTTATGCTGCCATGGTACTGCCGATGCTGTCTCTTCAACCTGAAGCACTTTCCCCTCCTCTGATCACTTGAGTACATCTCCAGAAGAAGTTTATTCAATCCTCAAGGCTAAGCTCATTCTCCTCCAGAAAGCTTTCCTTAGCCCCACCATCTGGGCTGACCTCTACCCCTCTGTAACTATGAACCCAAGCATTGGTTCATACACGTATCATAAACCTTACCACATCATACGATAATTCCCTTCCTGGGGAAGATGAAATGATATGTCATTTCTTTTATATAGAATTATATAAAAGGAAACAGTACATAAAAGTATGTAAAATATTAAAAAGTATATAAATATACATCAAAAAAACTTGGTAAAATTCTTTCTCTCCTTCTTCAAGAGACTCTGTCAAGCCCTCCTGGATCATAAGACTTTCTTTCCTCTTTTTCTCTGTGGTCTTTCTCAAGGCCTCTGAGGACCCTTTGTGTCTAGGACCCTCTATGTGGTCATGAACCAGAAAGTGCCCACATCACCTACGCTCACACCCCATTGGCCACATTCTGCCTCAAAAGAGGTGGGGAATACAGGTCTGGTTATAGGGACACACGTCGAGCTTAACTCAGGGTTTCTCGTACTAAAGACGAAGGAGGAAGGGCGGCTCCTGTGGCTCAGCGAGTAGGGCGCCAGCCCCATATACCGAAGGTGGCGGGTTCAAGCCCGGCCTCGGCCGAACTGCAAAACAAAAAATAGCCGGGTGCTGTGGCGGGCGCCTGTAGTCCCAGCTACTAGGGAGGCTGAGGCAAGAGAATCGCTTAAGCCCAAGAGCTGGAGGTTGCTGTGAGCAGTGTGACGCCACAGCACTCTACCCAGGGCGATAAAGTGAGACTCTGT
>CAUYON010008107.1:0-23350 GCA_963573935.1 Arctocebus calabarensis | reverse complement strand
TTTTTTTTTTTTGAGACAGAGCCTCAAGCTGTCACCCTGGATAGAGTGCTGTGGCATTCACAGCTCACAGCAACCTCCAATTCCTGGGCTCAAGCAAGTCTCTTGCCTCCGCCTCCCAAGTAGCTGGGACTACAGGCACCCGCCACAATGCCCGGCCATTTTTTGGTTGCAGCCAACATTGTTGTTTGGCGGGCCCGGGCTGGATTCGAACCCGCCAGCTCAGGTGTATGCGGCTGGCGCCTTAGCCCGCTGAGCCACAGGCGCCGAGCCCTTAAAACACATTCTTATCAGTAAAGTGTCACAAGAATAGAAAATCAAATATCCTATGTACTCAATACTAGTATGAAGCCACTAGACCATCTAATTCATGCCCACATAGGAAAAAAGTCATTTCAATTCAAGCTGGGGGTAGGGGAATGAGGGAGGGGGGAGAGGGAAGAGGAGCTTGGGGTGCTCTCATTGAATGGGCACAATGTAGGGCTGTATTGCACACTTTTGGGGTGCAGGACATAACTACAAGAGGCACTCTACCTAACAAATTCAAATATTGTGACTTGGTTGTTTGTACCCTCGCAGTAACCTGAAATAAAAAAGAAAGAAAATGATCTGAAACAAATTATATTTCAATTAAAAAAACATTTTTCCATAAGAAATTGGCATTTGAAACATTGGACTAAATAAGGAATATTTACCTTCACTCAATATGGGCGGGCACCATCCAATCAGCTGAGGCTCCAAATAGAACAAAAAGGCAGAGGAAAGGTGAATTTTCTTGCTCTCTTTCTTCTGGAGTTAGGATGCTCTTCTTCTCCTGCCCTTGGACATCAGAGCTCCAGATTCTCTAGCCGTTGGACTCTGGGACTTGCACCTATGTGGCCACCTAGATTCTCAGGGCTTTAGCGTCAGACTGAGTGTTACACTAGTGGCTTCCCTGGGTTAGAGGCCTTTGGGTTTGGACTGAGCCACGCTACCAACTTTCCTAGTTCTCCAGTTTGCAGATGGCTTATCATGGGATTTTTCATCCTCCATAATTGTATGAGCCAGTACCCCTTATAATACCTTCTCATCTGTCTATCTATCTATATTACTGCTTCTGTCTTTTGGAGGACCCTGACTAGTACACCTTGCCTATAATTTTTTTGAAAAATAGTGCTTCTCTTCTGTTACTCCTACATAGTCTTACTTTAATAGGAATCATGAAAGGAGCAGGAACTTTTCTGCAAAGGGGGAAACAGTAAAACAATCAATTGGATTTGCTTAGTAGACATCACATTTAGAGAAGAAAAGAAGTTACTCTTTCAGGCTTGGTACCCATAGCTAAGTGGTTAGGGCGCTGGCCACATACACCAAGACTGGTGGGTTCAAACCTGGCCTGGGCCTGCTAAACAACAATGACAACTACAACAAAAAAAAATATCTGGGCTTTGTGGTGGGCACCTGTAGTCCCAGCTACTTGGGAGGCTGAGGCAAGAGAATCACTTAAGCCCAAGAGTTGGAGCTGTGATGCCACAACACTTTACCGAGGGCAACATATTGAGACTCTGTCTCAAAAAAAAAAAAAAAGAAGAAGAAGAGGTTACTCTCTGAACAGGAAGCTACCCAGGTTTCTTTGTGCCCTATGAACAGCCTACCTTTCTATCCTTTCCCATCATGCCTGTATCTAGCATCTTATACCCAACTTCCTTTAGTGAAGTCCTTCCACAGACATCAATCAGTGTAATCATTAGAAAGAAAAGGACCCCAGCCTGAGCGAGAGCAAGACACCCTCTCTACTAAAAATAGAAAAATTATCTGGGCATTGTGGTGGGCACCTGTAGTCACAAGTACTTGGGAGGCCAAGTCAGGAAGATCGTTTGAGCCCAGGACTTTGAGGTTGCCTTGAGTTATGATGACACCACTGTACTTTATCCAGGGCAAGAGTGAGACTCTGTCTCGAAAAAAAAAAAAAAGAGAGAGAGAGACAGAGAGAAGGACTTGAGCCAGATCCAGTACTGATAAGGGAGCTCTAGTGAAAGCTTACACGACTGATCTTGGGAAACCTGGCAGTTACTAGGCTATTGTGTACCACTTTAAGCAATAGCACAGCAGAGACATCCAGACATTCTGCCCAGTCTAGCTTGGGAGTTGCAACCTCATCAGCTGTTTCTAGGCCTTGGCACAATTTGTTGAATTATGTCTCTACCAATGACACAAAAACTAGGCCTCTACAATCCAAGGGTTGAAGTGATTAGTCAGTGCCTCTTATCTTTTGAGAAATGTCATCTAACCCTGACATCCTTCTTTAGATGCAGCTTATTCCTAGAATCAATTCAAGGCACCACGAATACAAATATCAACAGGAAATAGGAAATCCTTTCTTTTACTACATTTACGTTGCCAAGGGCAAGACCTACAATTAGTCTGCATGAAGCCATACAAAGAAACAACAAATCCTCCTGGATGGATGACAGGTTTTCACCACTATAATATGTACTAAATTGAAGTTATGCCTTTTAAATTCCACTCTATGCAACTTTTTCTAGAAAACCACATTTAAGAAAAATTAGCATCTTTTTAAATGTTTTATTATTTTTTGAGACAGAATCTCACTCTGTTGCCCAGGCTAGAATGCCATGGTGACAGCCTTGCTCACAGCAACCTCAAACTCTTGGGCTCAAGCGATCATCCTACTTCACCCTCCCAAGTTGCTGGGACTACAGGCACCCACCAAAATGCCCATCTAATTTTTCTACTTTTAGTAGAGATGCGGTCTCTCTCTTTTTTAGGCTGGTCTCGAACTCCTGAGCTCAAGGGATCCTCCTGCCTTCACCTCCCAGATTTCTAGGATTTCAGAGGTAGGCTACCAGGCCTGGCAACAAATTAACATCTTTAACAAATATTCAATGAATAATCTCTCATTATGCTTTTCCTAACAATGAGGTTTGGATATGGAAACACTGACTGTAGTCACATTTTTGAGTGGTAAAGCATAATGGTACTTGCTAAAAATCCATGACAAGGGTCATAATAAAACAGTGGATATTTTCACAGAAGAGCCTAGCAGAAAGCCATTTACAAATACACTATAATAGCAACAGTGAGTATAATTCTGGGTAGGCAGATTTCTAGCAATTTAAAATTTCATTACATACTTCTAAGGTCTCTACACCTTCTACCTAAGTATGTATTACATCTGTAATTTAAAAAGTCATTTAAAAGACTGGGCACTGTGGCTCAAGCCTATAATACCAGCAGTCTAGGAGGCAGGTGGAATGCTTGATTTCAGGAGTTCAAGAGCAGCTTGAGCAAAGGGGAGACCCTGTCTCTACTAAAAATAGAAAAAACTAGCCGGGCATGGTGGTGCATGCCTGTAGTCCCAGCTACTTGGGAGGCTGAGGCAAGAGGATCACTCCAGTTCAAGAGTTTGAGTTTAGTGTGAGCTTTGATGCCAGGGTACTTTACCCAGACAGATTGAGACTGTCTAAAAAAAAAAAAAAGTCATTTAAAAGTTTTTTAGCACATCTAGCCTTTTTTAATGTTATGTTTTTTCATGAAGTCTTATGTCTTCTACCTAGATAATTCATAGAGTCATTGTTAATATAATCCAACCTCTTTCCAATAATGATAATAAGGGGAAAGAAAACACATTTAATCCAATAATGCCTTTGATATGGAATACATCACCCAATAACTTATAGCAAATTAATATCCCCACCAAGAAAGGACCATACACTAAACAGAAGACAGATGAATTGAAGGACTAAGGGTCTAGCAAATGAGCAACATTTTGCTTAAGAGATAAATAAAAGTCTGGGTGGTGAGTGGTTGGGCCTTTGTTACCATTGAGTCACCTGGTAGAAGAATTTGGCTGCCATAGCCAAGTAAGTGATTTTGGGTTAGGCTTTTTCTAAATACTTTAGGTATCAGATTTTCACAGTTAAAAAAATAACAATGAGACAAGAATATGGGGAAAAGGGCAAGGGAGGGGTGGGGAAGGGGGAGGATGGGTGGAGGGAGGGCGATTGGTGGGATCACATGGTGCATCTTAGAAGGGTACAGGTGAAACTTATTAAATGCAGAATACTAAATGTCTTCATATAATGATTAAGAAAATGCCATGAAGGCTATGTTAACTAGTTTGATGAAAATATTTCAGATTGTATATGAAGTCAATACATTGTGCCCCATGATTGCACTAATGTATACAGCTATGATTTAATAAAAATTAAATAAAAAAATAGCAATGAGCCTTGCCTTCCTAGGCTTTTATGTAACTTAATAAATTGTGGTAATAAATGGAAAGACTTTAAAATATGGATATGCTCTACAAAAGTGAGATAAAGTGTTCAGCTTTCAATAAAATAAAAATTTAGGGTTGTCAACCTTATTCTGGAGAATGTCTAGGTGGTCAACTTGTGCATTTGAACAAAGCCCAAGTTTGGTTTAATGGTTTACTCTGGGCATCTTGAAATCCTTATTATTATTATTATTTTTTTTTTTGAGACAGAGACTTACTCTATTGCCCAGGCTAGAGTGCTGTGGCGTTATAGTTCACAACAACCTCAAACTCCTGGGCCCAAGAGATCCTCCTGCCTCAGCTTCCTGAGTAGCTAGGACTACAGACACCCACCATAATGCCCAGCTAGTTTTTCTAGTTTTAATAGAGATGGGGTCTTTTTTTTTGTTCAGGCTGGTCACAAACTCCTGAGCTCAAGCAATCCTCCCACTTCAGTCTCTCAGAGGGCTAGGATTACAGGCATGAGCCACCATGCTTGGCTAAAATTCTTAATAATTTTTGAACAGGAGATTCCTCATTTTCATTTTGCCCTGGGGTCCTACAAATTGTGTGGCTTTTTCTAAATAAACCCAGTGCACATAGACTAGAATCATCAGAGGTACATACTGAGAAGGTCAAAAGTTTCTGAATACAATGTACAATGGTTTATATTTATACTTAGCAATTCCCCCCCCACAATTTATCAAAAGTCTTCAGCCTACCATTAATGAATTAATCACTGTCCAGGAAAGAAGTGACTTCATGTAGGCTGGAGAAGAGCAGAGACCCTTCTGGCACTGCCAGTTATCAGGCACCCTCTGGTACCAGCAGCTGCATAGATAGTAGAAAGTCCTTTGAGGGCCAGTCTTGGTGGCTCACACCTGTAATCCTAGTACTCCGGGAGGCCGAGTCAAGTGGATTGCTTGACCTTAGAAGTTCAAGATTAGCCTGAGCAAGAGTAAGACCACTTCTCCACTAAAAATAGAAAAAATAGCCTAGCATTGTGGCAGGCACCTGTAGTTGCAGCTACTCAGGAAGGTGAGGCAAGAGGATCACTCAAGCCCAAGAGTTTGAGATTGCTGTGAGCTATGAGGCCATAGCACTCTACCCAGGGTGACAAAGTAAGACTTTGCCTCAAAAAAAAAAAAAAGTTCTATGGGGTGCTGAGCTAAGTCAGCCTTCCTGCAAAGTGTCTGACTTGGCCAGAACAGAATGTAGCTCAGAGTAAGAAAAACCCTGGGGTCTGGGCCACCACTTGCTTCCCAGAATGGTTACAGAGGTGTGGTTTCCAAAGAGAAGCCCGTGTAATCTCTGAGGAAACTTTCTGGCTCTGAGAAAGGAAACAAACAATTAAAGGAAATGATGGCAAATGTCTAAGGAGCTTGGGTGGGTGTGGGAGGTTGTGTAGGAAGAAATGCTAAACCAAGCACCATAATGTTCTGCTCTAATATTTAGATTAAGGAAATGGGGTACTAATTATGGGTTAAGGAAACAGGGATGCTACCTCCTATGTACTGGCTGTGTTACAAAGATAATCACACTTGATCCTTATTATATTCCTGGTATAAAGGGATGATTCCAATTTTATAGCTGAGGATACTCAGACTTGAAAATGAGAGTTAGTAAGAATGAGTCAAAAGTCTTTCAGACTCAGATACTGGAGAAATTGTGAATGAAACATGGTTTGTGGTCCCAAAGTGTCTACAAAAGAAGAAAATGGACAACAGTGTATGGAAAGTAAAGATTTGGAGGAGTATTGACCTATATGTTACTTTAACTGCTGACCTATAGCTCCAGGACCCCCACCACAAACCACTACAGGAGGAGACCACTTCCCACCCTCCCCTTGTTCCACAGGTCCCATTCATGCCCTCTTTCATAGATAAAGCTAGCTTTCCATTACACTCAGATTCACACTGTCACCCCTTGAAACAAAGACACCTGAGCAGTACTCCCACACTCCCTGAACTCCAGAAGGTTTTTTTTTGCTACAGTCCCATGCAGCCCATCCTCCTACTGCTTCCTGCTATGCAAGGCTTTCCAAAACAGGATACAAAGAAAGATTAAGTTGCTGTTAAAATGTCAAAATCAGGTTTCATTGAAATTAGAACAGTTTAATTATGTCAATGTCTCTGTGACAACAGCACCCACAGTGTACAAGAGGAATACAAAAGAGGACTAGAAAAAAATGCCCCTGTCTAATTAAAGAATAAGTTCTAGCAACAGGGCATCTGTCCTGCAGTTAGTCAGCAGTACCTAGGCAGTGTCCCTGTTACTATTGGTAGGCACCATCTCTAGAGACCCTGGGAAGAAATTTCAACACCATCTTTAAGGATAGCATAGGGGACGAGGAGCGAGTCTGCCTTTTGCAAACCACCTGTCACCTCACACGATGTAAAAATGCAATGAACTTGCCTAGGTGGTCTCGGCAGTTGGTTCCAGTTCCACCTTCTTCACTTTGCAAGGCCAATAGGCTGACCTATTACTGGAATTTTGAAGCACAGGCTCTGAAGGAAAAAGTGACTGTATAAATCTGCCAGGAGATAAGCCTGTGGGTGGACAACCCAGCACCACTGCAGAAAATTGTGTAACTTGGAAACTCATTTAGGTGGGTGGCTGGGGCACACTTACTTTTCATTTGTATAGAAAAACTTGTGAAAATGGTCGTTGACTCCAAGGTACACAATTATGCATTCTACGCCAAGTATCCTGAAAGAGGGAAAGGTTTCATAAGACAGTGAAGTGAGTTGAATCTCATCCCTCCATATTCGTGCCTAGCTAAAACCTCTAAATGTGACCTTATTTGGAAATGGGGCCTTTGCAGATGTAATTAAGGATCTCAAAATGGAATCATCCTTGTTTAGGGTAAACCATAAATCTAACTACTGTCGTTCTTCTAAGAAGAGGGGAGGACACAGAGTGACACAGAGACACAGAGGAGACACACGTAGGAAAGAAAGACACATGAAGATGGAGGCAGAAATCAGAGTGATGCATCTACGAGCCAAGGAATGCCAAGAACCGCCAGTAGTCACCAGAAGCTGGGAAAAGGGAAGAAAGGATTCCTCCCTAGAACCTTTGGAGAGAGCATGGTTATGCTTATTATACCTTGAGTTTAGGCTTTTGCCTTCCAAAACTGTAAGAGTAGACATTTCTGTTGTTTTCACCCACCCAGTTTATGGTAATCTGTTGCAGCAGCCACAGGAAACTCATACAGATAGAGACTGCACTGATCACACTGCAAGATCAGATAAGATTGTTGCTTCAGAGGCCAGTGCACCCCTTAAAAAGGAAACAGCTCAACTTGCTTTAATGAAACATCATAGGGGAATTTTAAAATATTACTCTACAGATGCCAGAAGGAAGTGGCGTGGCATGTTTAAGTGCTGGAAGTAAAGAATTATCAACCACAGGCTGGGCGAGGTAGTTCACACCCATAATCTTCCCACTCTGGGAGGTGGAGGTGGGTGGATTACCTGAGTTCAGGAGTTGGAGACCAGCCTAAGCAACAGCGAGACCCTGTTTCTACTAAAAATAGAAAAACCTAGCCGGGCATGGTGGTACATGCCTGTAGTCCCAGCTAGTTGAGAGGATGAGGCTAGAAGGATCACTTGCGTCTGAGTCTGAGGTTGCTGTGAGCTAGGATGTCATTGCACTCAACCAAGGGTGACAGAGTGAGACTCTGTCTAAAAATATATATATATCAACCACAAATTCTATATCTGGCAAAACTATCCTTCAGAAATGGAGGGAAGATAAAGACGTTCTCAGATCAATGAAAACTAAAACAATTTGTGAATAGCAGACCACCCTTAAAGAACGGTTAAATGAAGTTCTTCAAACCAAAAGAAATTTTGAAAGGAATCTTAGAGCATTAGGAAGGGAGGAAAAATAATGGGAAAAGCAGATATATTTGAACATTTAATGGACAATCTTCTTTGTGAGTTGTTTAACTCCTGTGATAAATGAAAGAACAATTATAATAACAGGGGGCACTCAAGACAATGATATTTTAGAACAGCATGGTTGCTCATGCCTGTAATCTCAGCACTCTGGGAGGCCAAGGCAGGTGGCTTGTCTGCTCTCAGGAGTTCGAGACCAGCCTGAACAAGAGCAAGACACCCCCCCCATCTCTAAAAACTGCCAGACGTTGTGGTGGGTACGTGTAGTCCTAGCTACCAGGGAGGCTGAGGAAAAAGAATCAATTTGAGCCCAAGACTTTGAGGTTGCTGTGAGCTATGACGCTACAGCCCTCTACCAAGGTTGACAAAGTTAGATTCTGTCTCCAAACAAATAAAAAGACAATGATATTTTCAAGGGGAATGTATAGGCCAGGTGCGGTGCCTCATGCCTATAATCCTCACACTCTGGGAGGGCGAGGCACGTGGATAGCCTGAGCTCAGGAGTTCCAGTCCAGCCTGAGCAAGAGTGATACCCTGTCCCTACTAAAAATAGAAAAAACTAGCCAGGCATAGTGGTGCATGCCTGTAGTCCCAGCTACTCAGGAAGCTCAGGCTTGCTCAAGCCCAAGAGTTTGAGGTTGCTGTGAGCTTTAATGCCAGGGCACTCTACCCAGGGCAACAGAGTAAGACTCTCTCAAAATAAATTAATTAATTAAAAACAAAGTGGAGGCTCGACGCCTGTGGCCCAATGGGCTGGGGCGCCAGCCACATACACCTGAGCTGGCAGGTTCGAATCCAGCCCAGGCCCACCAAACAACAATGATGGCTGCAACCAAAAAAAGGATGACTGGGCATTGTTGAGGGTGCCTGTGGTCCCAGCTGCTTGGGAGGCAGAGGCAGGAGACTCGCTTGAGCCCAGGAATTGGAGGTTGCTGTGAGCTGTGATGCCATGGGAGTCTATCCAGGGTGACAGCTTGAGGCTCTGTCTCAAATAAATAAATAAATAAATAAATAAATAAAAATAAAGTGGAAAGCATAAAGAGGCCCAAATGGGAGTAAAGTTCCCATACTTTGCAGAGTGAAACTGTTGATATCAATAAACTGTGGTAATCATATAATCATATTCAGAACAATCACTAAGGAAGTTACACAAAGTAATATACCCCAAATTATTATAAGCAAACCAACATGTGATCTGATAAAAAGATCAAGGAACCACATAAAGGCTAGAAGATTGAACCAAAAAGAATTATTCTTGAGCCTTAAGATTTAATGAAATTTGTCTTTGTAGGTTTTGGACTTGCTTGGGACTCATTGTCCCTTCTTTCATTCTAGTTTCTCCCTTTGGAATGAGAATATCCTATGCCTGTCCAGCCATTGTATTTTGGAAGGATATAACTTGTTTGTTTCACAGGTTCGTAGCTGCATAGAAATTTATCTCAGGATGAATTGTACTTTGAGTTTCACCCACATATATTGTAGATGATATTTAGATAAGACTTTGAACTTTAGAGCTGATGCTGGAATGAGTGAGGGTTTTAAAGACCGTTGGGATATAATGATTATATTTTCCATGTGAGAAGAACATAAATTTCAGGGGAACAATAGTGGTTAAGCCTTTCTCCTTAACCTAACTTTAGACAGACTCATCTGAGCCCTCTTTTTGACTAGGACTTGGCCCTATTCCCTGTCATCATTCTTGCTACATCCATTTTTTAGCAAGAGATTTGCTAAATCAGTTTAGTGAGAATCCCTCACCCTTAATATCTGACCATGCAGGCCTACCTTTAGTAAGAATTCTGTTAAGTTTAGCAAGAAGCCCCCTACCCTTGATGTAATTATTAGTCATTATTAGTAACTTTTTATCTAGGCCCATTTGGGTGACAACTCTGCCCATGTGG
This sequence comes from Arctocebus calabarensis, assembly GCA_963573935.1. Classification (NCBI taxonomy): domain Eukaryota; kingdom Metazoa; phylum Chordata; class Mammalia; order Primates; family Lorisidae; genus Arctocebus; species Arctocebus calabarensis. Next base: position 13,292 of record CAUYON010008107.1, on the reverse strand, counting down.
CTCTGCTAAGACCCTGTCCCTTCAGATCTCTGTGGGAGTCTAGCCCAAAAAACTCTCTGTAAGAGCTGCCTGTCCCTGAGGCACTGCACAGGGTCATACCTGCTGGCTGAAACTCTTGAGAAGATGATTCAAGCTTTACTCATGGCCCCTTGGAAAGTCCAGCCCTCCAGTAAGTTTGAAATTGGGGGTTCTCTGTTCTCTAATTCAACCAGATTCTCCAATGTGATTACACTCCCTCATGTGGGATAGTGGTCAGAGTTCATACGATTGTGATTCTATTCTTTTTTTTTTTGCAGTTTTTGGCCGGGGCCAGGTTTGAACCCGCCATTTAAACCCTCCACCTTGGGTATATGGGGCCGGCGCCCTACTCCTTTGAGCCACAGGCGTCACCCTGATTCCGTTCTTTACTAGTGCTCTGTGGATAGTCAAGAAACTCCTTGCTAGATGTCAAGTACTTGGTAGCAATTGTTTGGGGGCATTTTCCAAGTCTGAGACTAGATAGGGTTCCATTGTGACATCCTCCTGCACTAGTTTGAATACCTTTACTATGTATTTGCATGTTTTCATTACCATTTGATACATCCTTCTGGGCTATTTGTTTTTTTCCACTCATAATTATGAAATTTACCCATGTTGGTGTGTACAGAGCTCTACATCCTACATGCTATATTTCAGCTCTTCTCTTATATTCCAATGTACTACAGGAGGTTAGAAATATCTGTTTATGTGCCTCTGTATATGTTATCTGTACCAACTACATCATTGGAAAAAGGAGCTTTAGAGGCACCAATCTGAGTGTACTCTGTTATCCCATCGTCCATGTAATCCACATAAGACTACCACTTTTGACTGGGGACATGTTCTGTCCATGAAAATTAGTCTAATTTCCCATCTGTCCTACTTCTTGCCAATAATCTCATGTGCAAAGTGCCCATGCACTTTGGTAGCCAGAAGGAGGGTGTGCCTGGGCACAGAAACATAGACCTTTCATAATGGAGGCTGATCTGGATATCATTGCTGGTGAGGTCCTACTCTGCCAAACAGAAGAGACCAACATTATGCCCACATATGGCACCATTCCATGGGCAAACCTACCAGCAGCCAGGTGCAGGATAATTATATTCAAACTCTTTCACCTTGGAGGTGTGGGTCTGAGTCCACTCAGGCCGCTATAACAAAACACTGTAAACTAGGTATCTTATATACAACAAAAAAAAATATTTATCAGAGTTCTGCGAGCTGGTAAATACAAGATAAAGATCCCAGCAGATTTGATGTCTGCCAAGGGCCCATTTCCTAGCTCATAGATGGCACTTCTTGCTCAGTTTTCATATGGTGAAAGGAGCAAGGAATCTCTCTTGAGCCTCTTTTATAAGGGCACTGTTCTTATTCATTAGGGTTCCAGGTGCCACCCTCATGACCTAATCAATGCCCAAAGGCTGCACTTCCTAAAATCATCACCTTGGAGGTTAGTAATTCAACATAAAAATTGGGGGGAAACACAAATGTTCATATCATAGCAAAGGGGTAGAGATTTGTCCTCATCATAATAGACATGTTCAGGATATGGATTGCCTTCACTACCCATAATGTTTATACCAGCATCACTATATGTGGACTCATAGAATGCCAAATACTTCATCTCGGTATTCCACACAGCATTGCTCTGATCACAGAATTAATTTCACAGCAAAGGAAGTAAAATTCCTCATGCCTAAAAAATTAACTGGTATTACCATATAACCCATCACCCAAAATTGGCTGGCCCAAATGAAAGGTACATGGACTTACTAAAAATTCAGTTATGGTACCACATGGGTGACAACACCCTGAAAGGATGGAGTTCTATCTAATACAATGCAGTTTATGTTTACGTCAGAGGCTATTATATGATGGTGTTTCCCTTGCAGATAGAATACATATGTCCAAGAATACAAGGCTGGAATTGGGGGCTCCTTCTCTCACTAGGACATCTAATAGCCAACTCATGGAATTTTTGTTTCTTGATCTGCACACTTTGAGTTCTGCTGGTTTAGAAGTCTCAGTTTATAAGAAGGAATAGCTCTACCATGGGGATCATGTAAGTGGTTCCACTAAATTGGAAGATGAACCTGTCATGGAGGCTCATGCCTGTAATCCCAGCACTTTGGGAGGCCAGGGTTGGCAAATCGCCTGAGCTCAGGAGTTCAAGACCAGCCTGAGCTAGAGCGAGATCTCATCCCCAAAAACAGCTAGGTGTTGTGGCAGATGCCTGTAGTCTCAGCTTCTGGGGAGGCTGAGGCAAGAGAATCACTTGAGCCCAAGACTTAGAGGTTGCTGTGAGCTCTGACACCAAGGCACTCTACCAGAAGGCAACAAAGTAAAACTCTGTCTCAAAAAATAAATAAATAAATAATAAATTGGAAGATGAGACTGTCACATTGCCATTTTGAGTACCTCATCCCATTGAAGCAACAGCCAGATAGGGGATTATGTTATGGCTAGGGTGATTTATCCTGATTAGTAAGGGAAAATCAGATGCTGCTACATAGTGAAAGAAGAGATGAGGGAGTGATATTATTTGCATGAACTTGAAAATTTCCTGGGTTCTTTTGGTGCTTCCATGTCCAATATTAAAAGTTAATGGGAAACTACAGCAATTTAAAAAAATGGACATAACCCTACTATAGCACAAGAATATGGGGAAAGGGGCAAGAGAGAGGAGGGGAGGGGGGAGGTTGGGGTGGAGGAAGGGTAATTGGTGGGGCCACACCTATGGTGCATCTTATAAGGGTACAGGCAAAACTTACTAAATGCAGAATACAAATGTCTTCATAGAGTGATTAAAAGGCCATGAAGGCTATGGATTTTGAGACCAGCATGAGCCAGAGTAAGACCCCACCTATAAAAATAGCCTGGCGTTGTGGCAGGTGCATATAGTCCCAGCTACTTAGGAAGCTGAGGCAGGAGGATTGCTTGAGCCCAAGAGTTTGAGGTTGCTATGAGCTATGATGCCGCAGCACTACACTAAGGGCAACAAAGTGAGACTCTGTCTCGGAAAAAAAAAAAAAAATGGAGGCATAAAGCACTTACCCTGCAATGATCACCCCTGAGTGACTACTCAGGAGACTAAAGCTAGAGGATCACTTGAGCTTAAGAGTTTGAGGTTGTTAGAGCTATGATGCTGTAGCACTCTACCAGGACTACAGAGTGAGACTCTATCTCAAAAAAAAAAAAGGAAGGAAGGAAGGAAGGAAGGAAGGAAGGAAGGAAGGAAGGAAGGAAGGAAGGAAGGAAAAAGAAAAGAAAAGAAAAAGAAAGTATTCAGAAGGAGCTTTCCATCTATATACATAAAACTGGACTGACCAAATCAAAATCTCAAACAGGGACAACTGACTTCCTTTCCTCCCCCTGAATGCCAGCAGACTTGCCTCAAATGATTTAAAACATTAAAACCGGCTTGGCGCCTGTGGCTCAATGGACTAAGGTGCCAGCCACGTACACGTGAGCTGGCAGGTTCGAATCCAGCCTGAGCCCACCAAACAACGACGGCTGCAACCAAAAAATGTCCAGGTGTTGTGCCGGGCACCTGTAGTCCCAGCTTTTTGGGAGGCAGAGGCAAGAGACTTGCTTGAGCCCAGGAATTGGAGGTTGCTGTGAGCTGTGATGCCATAGCACTCTATCCAGGGTGACAGTTTGAGGCTCTGTCTCAAAAAAAAAAAAAAAACATTAAAACCTAGAGCTGAGCATGGTGGCTCATGCCCAGCACTCTGAAAGGCTGAGGTGGGTGGAATGCTTGAACTCAGGAATTTGAGACCAGCCTGAGCAATAGTGAGACTCCGTCTCTGCTAAAAATATAAAAACTGAGGCAAGATGATCACTTGAGCCCAGGAGTTTGAGGTTGCTGTGAACTATGATGCCACAGCCCTCTACTCAGGGTGCCAGAGTGAGACTCTGTCTGAAAAAAATAAATAAATAAATAAAATAAGATACAATACAATACAATACCTGTCTCTCAGGTTGTTTTACAAGTCAGTCTGTTTCCTCATCTATTCATCCTCCCTAGAAACCACTTGTAACACCTATACTACACAACCTCCCTCACCCTTCTAAAAGACTTCTATAAGGCATCTGACCATCACTGAGACATGGGGTAATCACTCTTGAGATTCTCCCCACACGTATGGTATTTGGAAATAAACATTTCCCTTTTTAGTCTGCCTTTATTGTGAGTTAATCTTCCTGCAAACTTTCTGGGGAAAAGGTCAAGTTTCCTCTCCCACTAACTAGTCAGAAAACATTTACTCAAGAAAAAAATGGCAGGCCAGGTATGGTCACTTACACCTGTAATCCTAGCACTCTGGGAGGGTGGATTCCTTGAGCTCAGGAGTTTGAGACTAGCCTGAGCAAAAGTGAGAGTCTGTCTCTACTAATAGAAAAGTGGAAAAATTGGCCGGGCATTGTGGCAGGTACCTGTGGTTCCAGCTACTTGGGGGGTTAGAAGATTGCCTGAGCTCAAGAGATTGAGGTTGCTTTGAGCTATGATGATGCCATAGCACTCTACCCAGGGTGACAGAGGGAGACTCTGTCTCAAAAAAAAAAAAAAAAAAAAGAACAAGAAGAAGCAGAAGAAAGAAAACAAAAAAAGAAAAGAAAAAAATGGCCAAATTGCAGGAAAAGCAGCAAGATTTATAGCATTTTAACTTGCCCTAGGTCCAGTGCCGCCTTCCCCACCCTCCCGGCTGCTCATTTTCAAGCTCTGTCATAACCTGAAAAACTAGCAGCCCATTGACATCTCTTCATATTGAGTGTTTCTCTTGACAAATATGTAGTGTCCATCCTTATCTTTCCTTATCTTTGTTGGTTTAAAGCCAATTGTATCTGCAAATTAAAGTGCAAACCCTGCTTTTTTAGGATTTCAATTTGCCTGTATTATAGATGTTGTGTTTTTCAAATGTCCTGTGGATATTTTTAATCTTTTCACCATTGTAGAAGTTAAGTTTTATTCAAAACTTTCTGGGTGAGTTTACTTTGCTAGTAGACCATTGTGCTGATCGTTATGGAAGATGGGTCTGAGAATATCCTGAAAAGCTTGTTTAGTTATGCCAAATTTCTTCAATGTATAAGTCAGTAAAAGTCATTTCTCCATCACAAATGAAATTCAGTTTAGCTGGATAGAGGATCCTGGGCTGAAAGTCATTTTGTTCTGGGAGTTTGAAGGTCAATGACCATCCTCTTCTGGCTTGAAAGGTTTCAGCTAAGATATCTGCAGTCATTCTAATATTCCTTCCCTTGTAGATAATACTTTTCTTATGTCTGGCTGCTTGCAAAATTTTTATCCCTCATATTAACTTTGGCAAAGTTAATTACAATGTGTCTAGGAGATACATTATTTGGATTAAGTCTTGCTGGGCTTCTGAAACTGTCTACTATCTGAATTTCTGTATCTCTTGCAATGTTTGGGAAATTCTCCTTCATAAAATCTTGCCTTTAGGACCATCCTCCTTGAAGAATTCCTATAAGACAAATGTTTGATCTTTTGGAGTGGTCACACAACTCTGTCAGGGAATGATCAGTTTTTCTATCCATTTCCCTGCCTCTTTGAGCATTTGGGAGTGTTCAAAAGTTTTGCCTTCAATTTCAGAGATCCTTTCTTCTGCCTGCTCAACTCTCTTACCAAGAGATTTTACTGTATTTTGGAGCTCCTTGAATAAGTTTTTCATTTTCTTGAGCTCTGCTATCTCTATCTCATTACATGCAAAATCATCCTTGTTGATTTTGTCTTTTGAATTTGTTTTCTTTTTTTTTTTATTAGATAATAGCTGTGTACATTAATGCAATCATGGGGTACAATGTGTTGGTTTATCTACAATTTGAAATATTTTTATCAAAAAGGTTAACATAGCCTTCACGGCATTTTCTTGATTTCTTAAGACAACTTTTTGCATTTCCATTTCCACCTTTTTCTCTATTCTATTCATTTTATTTGACATCCATATTCTGAATTCTATTTCTGACATTTCAGCCATTTGTTTATAAATGGCATCATCTGGTGTATCTCATTTGTCATTCCTTGGGGGAGTTGATCTATTCTGATTATTCCTGTTGCCAGAGTTCTTCCTCTCATTCCACCCCATGATTATTTCCCACACTTTGGCTAGTAAAACTGGCAGGGTGAGACTATATTGAAGGCTCCAGGAATTGTATTTAACCAGCCCTTTACCAAAGAGCTGGGACTAGTGATTGTGGCTTTTTCCCTACAGCTTTACAAATGTCCCTTTCAAACTTCTAGCCAGAGACTCTGAGGACCTGATTGGTGTGACAGGGCTAGCTGGCTCTGTCTTATATTCAGTCAGCCTCCATCCAATCCTAATGAGTCATGGATTTAGGCTGAAATCTCAGTGGGGAGAAATATAAGCAACTAAGACACCAGCACCTAACCAGTGACAACTGGAAGAGGAGAATCATTCCCTCCCACTACAACACAACCAGGGCTCAACCTTGGAGGGTCCTTGGGTGGCCAGCCCAGGTCAATCTCTCTTCCAATGAGATTGTCCCAGGCAGCACAATCACTGCTCATCTGGGAGAGTTCAAATGGTTTCCAGCAACCTGACAGCAAGGATCCACAGGCAGCTTCTACCCAAAAACACAAGGGGCTGGAGTGTGTCTCCTGGCTCAATGGAGTCAGGAAGGCCTGCCCACACATAGTCAGTTTAGGGTGGTCGGTGCCTCCTTCCCTGCCTTGCACCACAGCCACGCCCTGCCACCAATAACCCTGTGGTGCTGTGGCTTGGTTCCCTCCAGTGAGCAAATGCGCCAAGGATATGTGCCTGCAAGGGTCAAAAGGGAGTCAGTGCCTCCTTCTCTGCCACTAGGGAATCTGGGCTGGCTGGTACCATTGCAGCACATATTTCTTTCTCACAGAGTCTTTGTCTCTGCCCCAGCCACACTCCACCTCCAGCACCCCCTTGGAATTGAGGCCTAGCTCCCTCCAGTGATCTACAGAATTGAAGAAGTGTTTCTCCAAAATATGACTTGGGGTGTGAGCCCTGTCACTGTCACATACTGTCAAGGCACCACATTTCTCCCTCTCCTGCTTGACTGTCTCTCCCTACATCCCCCAACTTCCACTCAAGTCACTGTTTCAACACAGTTGTGCAGCAACCCATGCAATGCCCAGACCTCTCAAGGAATTGCCAAACACTCTGGGCTCTGCAGGGGACAGGCTTTCAAACTGCCAGGTGAGAGGGGAAGGGTGCACTGGGAGTTCAGAATTGTGGGAAAAATATTTGTTCAATTTTATCCCAGCCAACAGAATGCCTAAGCTCACAGGCGACACCTCTCTGGAGGAGACCTGCTGTTTAGCAGCTCCCTCCTGTGGGGTAAAATAAGAGGTCTTCTGAACACTGCTCACTTGTACAGAGCATACAATGAGCCACTCTCTTGTGGGAGGGGTCTCTCGTCCTCTTCATGATGGGTTTTACGTGGAGTTTGTTTCCTTGGAGTCACAGCTTGCCTAAGCAGGGATGATGTGCACTCATCAATCTTCTTTCTTAGCTCAGTTCCTGATTTTCAGCTTCATTGAATTCATTCAGTCCATTATCGTTCCCTCTGGACAGGAGCCTCTGTCAAAAGCTGGATGGGGTGGCCATCTTCTCTCACTGGAAATGTTTTCAATTTTACTTCATTCAGTATGATATTGGCTGTGGGTTTGCTGTAAATGACATATTTCACTTTAAGAAATGTCCCATCTAAGCCTATTTTCTTAAGTGTTCTGATCATGAAAGGATGCTCTCCAGGATATTCTCAGACCCATCTTCCATAATGACCAGCACAATGGTCCACCACCAAAATAAACTCACCCAAAAAGTTTTGAACAAAACCTAGCTTCCACAATGGTGAAAAGATTAAAAATGGACATTTGAAAAACATGACACCAGGCCAGGTACAATGGCTTACACCTGTAATCCTAGCACTCCGGGAGGCCAAGGCAGTTGGATTGCTTGAGCTCACAGGTTTGAGACAAGCCTGAGCCAGAGCGAGACCCTGTCTCTAAAAATAGCCAGGAGTTGTGGAAGATGCCTGAAGTCTCAGCTACTTGGGAAGCTGAAACTAGAGAATCTCTTGAACCCAAGAATTTGAGGTTGCTGTGAGTTATGATGCCATAGCACTCTACCAAGGGTGGCAAAGTAAGACTCTATCTTAAGAAAGAAAGAAAGAAAGAAAGAAAGAAAGAAAGAAAGAAAGAAAGAAAGGAAGGAAGGAAGGAAGGAAGGAAGGAAGGAAGGAAGGAAGGAAGGAAGGAAGGAAGGAAGGAAGGAAGAAAGAAAGGTGAAGATTCTTATGGATATTTATGTATTGGTTCTAAAGCCATTTAGTGGAAAAAATATGGAAATATGCAATGTATTAGATACACACATATACTCATTTATATTTATATTTGACAGACATACTTCCAGACTGATATTTCCAACCCTCTTAGATTTATTATAGATCTTCCCCCATTAGTATTTGTAATGGTCTTTTCTCCATTTGTAACACTGTTCTTAAAAAATGACAAAATTGAGTCTTGCTCTCTTTCCAAAGAAAATTAACACAGGAAAATAATGAAATGTTAAGAGATTCCCTAAGAATTGATAACACATAAAACTATGAAAAATAAACTAGATTTCAGTGTGTGTTTCAATTCTAGTCTGAGAAATTTACACAGAAGTAAACATATAAAGTGTACAGATTGCTGGATCTCAATTATGTATATTCAGTACATTATTCAATAAATCCAGGTAATTGTGTGTATGTGTGTGTTTGCATTAGTTAATTAACTTATTTAGTTTGGGTTTCAAGTTGAATATAATTTTGTTACAGGTTAGGGAAGTATTCTGACTTTCTTCCTAATTTTCATCAACTGATTTTTTCAGTTGACCTAAATTTTTGCTTTAGGGGAGGTTTATTTTTAGTTATTTATAGATAACTTTTTTTTTTTGGAGACAGAACCTCAAGCTGTCACCCTGGGTAGAGTGTCGTGGCATCACAGCTCATAGCAACCTCCAATTCCTGGGCTCAAGTGAGTCTCTTGCCTCCGCCTCCCAAGTAGCTGGGAATACAGGCATCCGCCACAACGCCCGGCCATTTTTTGGTTGCAGCCGTCATTGTTGTTTGGTGGGCCCTGGGGCTGGATTTGAACCCGCCAGCTCAGGTGTACGTGGCTGGCGCCTTAGCCCATTGAGCCACAGGCACCGAGCCTAGTTATTTAAAGATAAATTTTTAATTTTATTGCCTATTTGTTCTTTCTGATATTTGTTCAGTTTTAGTAACAATATTTGTGTGAAGGTTTAGAATTTTGGCTATTGCTAATAAGATAAATTAATGCATTTAGATCTTTTTTCCTATTTTAGATCCAATGAAATCTTTTTAACACCATGACTTCTATTATTTTGCCACAGCAAAAAAGAATGACATTGTACTTCTTCCTTTTCCCAAGAGTTACAAATTTATCACCTATAGGATTTCACACATTGTAATTGACAAATTTCATTTTCTTTCTTTCTGGTTTAATTCAATATTCTGTGGCTTTATAAGTTACAAATGTATTCTGGCCTAAGGAGGAAAATTCTGAGCATCTAATTGTGTGTCTCCACCCTTTATAAATTTTAAGAAATCGACTGACATTGACATCTGTATGTTATCTCTCAATATATTTTACCATAGTCTGTCACTATGTCTTTTATACCTAGTATGTCTAGGTATATCTATAACTAGATAATAATTGTAAATACTTAAAAGGTAGAACAAAACATTTCTTACAAAATGGAATATTTGTCACATTAGTAAATGAACAATTATTTCCTTTTTACAGCTATTGTAAATTATTTTATAAATGTCACTCTAAAATCCCTACAAGGGAAATTAATTCAAGAATAATAGTATTTTTTACATAAACTTAGTTCTGTTTATTGCCAAATACTTCAAACTATCTTTTTACCCATCTATGCCAAAGGAGTTACTCTTTTTGGTTAGTTTATTTGAGATTTTTGGAGGGAGCATTGAGCTGGTTATTAAGGTAAAAGTAACGAAGTATACTTTGATTTACATGCATGTATCAATCATCATATTAGCTTTTAATTTTGGCATACTAAATCATTATACATTTAGTAGTTTAAAACAACATATACTTATATAATCTTGTAGTGTGGGTCAGATGTCTTAGCACAGTGAATCTGAGTTCAGGTTCTAACAGAACTATCTATGATCAGTGCATTGGCTAGCCTTGTGGTCTCATACAAAGTTCAGGGATGGTCTTGTAAGCACACATGGTTGTTGATAGAATTCATTTTCTTGTAGGTGTAGAATTAATCATAGTGTGATTCCTTACTATTAGCAAGGGAGAGAGTCTCTAAAATCTCCTTATTTCAAAATAGATCATTTGATTATGTCAGGCCTACCCACAACAATCTCTAACTAGTTAGAGACCTAAAAAAAAAAATCCCTTCTCCTTTATCATAATATGAAGGATAATCTCTCTTTCCCTCTCTCTCTCTCTCTCTAGACAGTCTCAACCTGTCACCCTGGGTAGAGTGCTGTGACATCACAGCTCACAGCAACCTCAAATTCTTGTGCTTAAGCAATTCTCTTGCCTCAGCCTCCCAAGTAGCTGGGACTACAGGCACCCACCACAATGCCCAGCTATTTTTTTTTTTTTGCAATTGTCATTGTTGTTTTAGCTGGCCCAGGCTGGGTTCAAACCCACCTGCTTAGGTATATGTGGCCGGTGCCATACACACTGAGCTATGGGCGCTACCAATGAAGGAAGTGATACCCCACCCTCTTTCTCATATTCTATTGCCACATTCTGTCTAGAAGGAAGTTACAGTGCCAGTCCACAATCTATTAGGGAAGGTATACAATGGCATGGTCATTGAGTACCAACATTGCTTACCACAATAATAAAAATGGCAATAAATTTGACTTGGGTTGCTTTTATTTTCATTATCTTTTAAATTCACTCATTCATATATTCAATAAAACTTCATAGAGCAATTACTAAGCACATTTCTATTTGAGAAAGATAGCTGTAGTGAACAAACTTGGGCATAGTATCTGCACTCCTAGTACCTACATTGTATTTGACAATGTACCATATAAGTACGGATGCTTGACCTGAAATCACATAATAAAGAAAGTTGTGAAGAAAAAGAAAGCAAAGTAAGTGATTAGAAAGGTACAAGGGTGATATTATTTTAGATAGAAAGAACAGGAAAGATGTCCGTGGAGAGCAGTATTATAGCACTGACTTGTACAAATGAGAGCATGTGACCTGAAGCCAAAAGCATTCCTGGTAAAGGTGAGACCAGTGTCAAAGGTTGCAGGGCAAAATGTGATTAGGAATAGTACAGAAGCTAGGAAAGTTGATCCAAAATACCCAAGAAGATTTTAGGAGATGATCCAAGATTATTTTTAGGGAATGATAGTGGAAAACCATAGAGGGATTCTTAACATTATTTCATATGCGACACAGTGCCCACATGGTGGGACACTGAATGGAATGAGGCAGTCCCATGCTGCTGGTCTTTAAAATGGGTTCTGCATAGTGTATGAAAAAATAAAATTTAAGTGGAAGAAAGAAAATTTTACAAAGAAATTTGGTCTTGAATAAAACAAAATATTTCAAGCAAGGATGATAGCATTTGTTATCAGAAAGACAATGAACAAAGACAAACAGATTTATAACTTCTTGAAATTCATTCACAAATTAATTTCTTTAGTACTCTCGAGTTTCTCAAACATACAAAACTTTCTTCTGGATCTTCTATGTACCTTTCTACATCTGCCTTCAGGAATACCCCTTATTTTTTTGTACTACGATTAATATTTTTTTTTTATTTTCTCTCTGCAAAGAGTCAGTCTATAATCCTTTCCTGAGTGATTGGTAACACAATTATAGGTAGCATAAGTTTAGATAAGGGAAAATACAGGGTTGCATAAAGTTTGTGTGCAATTTAAATAGCACAATTTAAATTTAAACTAATTTAAATTGCCCATGAACTTTTTATCCACCTTGTATATTCAATGAAATTGAAGAAAAGACATTTTAAATATCATATTCCTTATGAGAAATATAAGAACAAATAAAACATTTGAAATCTATAAAATCATAATGTGTTATATTCACTACTAGAAAATATCTTATTAATTGTGTCCTTGATTCGATTTTTTTTTTCTGTTAGGTAAGGTTTTAAGTGTTTTCCTTTTTTAAAGAGTTTATAAATATCTGATGGGATTTCAGTAGAGGACTATTTTTAGTTTTAATATAGTTTATACTTTATGGCCAGTAAGTAAATTCCACTGTTCTCCTACAGTGAAACAATATAAATAACACCAACCAAACTGTGGGACTTTGGCATAAGGATAACTTTTTCAATTTTTAATAAACAATCCAATAGACATTGTTTAAGAAAAACTAGCTTTAGAAAGTTGTCAGAATTCTGTGTAAAAAATACTTTTCACATAATTTTAGATTTTGATGGAATAAAAAAAAATCATGTGCTAATATTATGCAAGAACTCAAACATTATCTTACCAAGGAGCTAGTTAAGACTATTAATGTACGAGAACATGCCTGAATGGGATGTCTGAAGAGGAAAACAGAACTGCAGTTCATGAGTGTCATGTAATAGTGTGAACTCACGAAGGATAAAACACTAACGTGTGATCACATGTGTGTTCACACACATGCCTACTACTCATCTCGTACCTCATAGCTTATGCAATGTAACATGCAGTAGGGGCAATCACTGGGAGTCTGGAAACAGGAATTGCTAGGTGATCCAGGCCCCAAAGTAGGGCAGTTTTCCTACATTTTATGTTTTTGGCTTCCATTATACCATAGCATAATGGTTTCTATACATTTAAGTTTTGGTCCAACTGTGTAATGATTGTTTTAGTTTTAGTTTGATGGAGGAATATATAAATTTTGTTAAATAAAAAGTTGCATTTAAAAAGGCATTGACATATAGTTAAGCCAAAAACTGCTTTATTGAATTCACCTGACTTGTCTCTAATAACACATTTGATTATTTTATACTTTTTTCCCAACCTGTGTGCTTAGCTACATCTCCTAATGCTTCGTGTACAAGAATCATGGCACAGCCCTTGCCCATGAGAAGGCTTCAGGCTACTTACACAAGAAGGGGTGACATCATAGGCAGAGAACACATAGGGAGAGAGGAAGCAAGACAATCAGTTACAATGGGAATAACAGAGTGAAACTCACTCATTACTGTGAGAACAGCACCAAGCCATCCATGAGGGTTGGA
>CAUYON010008104.1:0-10873 GCA_963573935.1 Arctocebus calabarensis | reverse complement strand
TCAAGCTGTCACCCTGGATAGAGTGCTGTGGCATCACAGCTCACAGCAACCTCCAATTCCTGGGCTCAAGCGAGTCTCTTGCCTCTGCCTCCCAAGTAGCTGGGACTACAGGCACCCGCCACAATGCCCGGCCATTTTTTTGGTTGCAGCCGTCATTGTTGTTTGGCGGGCATGGGCTGGATTCGAACCTGCCAACTTAGGTGTACATGGCTGGCGCCTTAGCCCATTGAGCCACAGTGTTTATATTCTAGTTTTTCATATATTCCTCCTCAAAAAGAACCAGGACTCCTTGAGGAATGCAGATGAGCTAGAAACCTTACCCTGTTAGGAGAAAGAAAGGTTGTTTTCAAACACATGTGTAGGTTGGAAAACAGGAAAAAGAGCCAGACTGGAAGGACTCTCACTAGTTACTCAGTGACGAGTTTAAGACGGAAACCATTTTAGTTCACTGAAATGTTGAATTGTAAAAGATGTGACTTCACAATATCATCAAAGAGAACAAACTTGCTTAGTACGTTAAAGTGATTTTACTCTCATTCTTTCCCAAGGATACAGTGGAGTTTTCCAGAGGCTATGGGGTACGTGGTGACACACTTGCCCTAACGGACTATCTGCTTTGTATTCTTGTGCTTTAAAGAGTCTCGGTTTTCATTCCTAATACAATGAACTTAGATCAAATCTACATAAACCAAAATTCTTTGTGGCCCTCAATTTTTAAGCGTGCAGAAGGGGCCATGGAACGGAGGAGGAGTCTGGAAACTGTCATAGTAGACAAGAGTTAATCTTACCGAATAGGTAAATCAGTTAGTGGTTACTGAAGAAGGATAGGGTGAATCATTCACTTGATAAAGGCATATGGAACACTTGGGCTCAAATATTGTCACTCTGTTAGTTCAAGTGGTGATTGTAGTAAGGTGAGGATTGTCTGGTTTTCTAAGACAAATAAAATGTTTTGGTATTCAAAGGAAAAATCAAACCTGTTGAATTAATACTTTGAGACTGTTGATTCTTATAGGACACTGGTGACTCTAGAAGTAGACTCCAGGAAGGCTTAAAACCTGAGCTTTCTAAGAAATGATTGGCCTGAAAAATGGACTTTGGGTTCACTCTATCCCACTACCATGATCATTGAGTAAAAGGCTTTTTTCCAATTTCTCTTTTAGTGGTCTATTACTTTGCCATCAATCAGGCTATAGTTGACTGAATGGTTAGGCGAGGCCAAAAAACTTCCTGACAGTGTAGGCAAGGAATATCTTAAAGGTGTGGCTTCGACTCCCTGGCTGTGGTCCAGTAGCAGCCTGTGGCCTGTTAGGAACTGGGCCACAGAGCAGGAGGTGAGCAGTGGCCAAGGGAAGCTTCCTCTGTATTTATAGCTGCTTTCATCACTCACATCAGCACCTCAGCTCTGCCTCCTGTCAGACCTCCCTCCCCCCAAACTGCCCTCTGTGGAGAAATTGTTTTTTGTAAAATTGGTCCCTGGTGCAAAAAGGTTGGGGACCACTGTCTTAAAGCACCTGAAAGTCTTTGCTCCCACCTGAGAACACCATCGTGCATGCTTTCAAGGCTAAAAAGCTGAGGGAAAGTCCTTCTGTCATTTCTGCATCTCATTCTATTAATTTCTTTTCTTCCTCTCATAGGTTGTATTTTTTCAAAGAAACATTTTTGTTTTTTTCTATAGGCTGGGTGTGGTGGCTCATGCCTGTACTCCTAGCACTCTGGGAGGCCAAGGTGGGTGGATTGCCTGAGCTCATAGGTTTGTGACCAGACTGAGCAAGTGCAAGACCTTGTCTCTAAGACATAGCTAAGTGTTGTGGGCGCCTGTAGTCCTAGCTACTCAGGAGACTAAGACAAGAGAATTACTTGAGCCCAAAAGTTTAAGGTTGCTGTGAGTTGTGATGCCATGGCACTCTATAGAGGATGACAAAGTGAGATTGTGTCTCAAAAAAAAAAAAAAGAAGCATTTTATTGTGGTTTTATATATATATATATCTTAGCCTTTTTACCTTTTTAAGTGTACAGATTAATGGCATTCATATTCTTTTTATCTCTTCCTAACCCTCCCCCCCCCCCACTGTATTTTTCTGCTTCTTTACATACTAGTGACTTCGGAATGAATGAGAGATATTGTGAACCTTGCCATGTAGAGTTCATGGATATTTTTGTATTCCTGTAAAAAAAGTTATTTTTTTAGAGTCAGGGTCTTTCTTTGTTCCGTGGATAGAGTGCAGTGGGTATCATGATAACTCACCAAAACCTCAAATTTCTGGGCTCAAGTGATTCTCCTGCCTCAGTAGCCCAAGTAGCTGGGAATACCATGATGTGCCACCACATCCAGAGATTTTTTTTTGTAGAGACAAACTCTTGGTCTTGCCCAGGCTAGTCTTAAACTTCTGACCTTATGACTGTACCTAACAAATGTCATCAGTATGACCTGGTTTCTTGTACCCTCAATGAATCCCCAACAATTAAAAAAAGGGGTGGTGAATATTCCTGTGTGGATCTAGTCCCAAATAAACTACTTCATCCCTATCTCTGGCAGTGATGACTGTCTGAAGAAATGTGACAAACCTGGCAGATATAATTAATGTGAGAAAAATGGCTGCTTTTCTACCAGGAAGAGGCTTACTGTAAATTTAGGGCATTTAGTAAGATTGTAGGTTTTTTTTACTTTTAAATACCTGTTTGTGTTTTATTTAATGAGTTAGTCCTAAAACTAGTCTCCCTCACAAATCTTTACAAGTAAATTACTTTTCTAAATGCTAAAACAAATGAACAAACAAACAAGCAAAAAACACAACTTCTGACCTTAAGCAATGCTCCTACCTCGGCCTCCCAAAGTGCTAGAATTACAGGTGTGAGCCACTTTCCCTGGCCCCCGACAAATATTTTTGAGCTTTGTTCTAGTATGTAGTTAAGTATAACCATACTACAGTTAATATACTACAGTATAGTTATACATAATAGTATAATTTTTTTTGAAAGGTTTGCTTTTAAGTCTTGTTAAATGTGATCATAGCAAGCTCATTAATGAGACAATACTTTTCTACATATTCTCTGTAATGTTCCATGGATTTTAATGTTTGTCCATTTAAAAGACTGGTAGGAGCACCTGGGTGATCTCTGAGAATTGCTCAGTTCATCCGTGGAGTAGTTCTTATCCTGGCCTCACACACATGCTGATGAATGCTCAACTGAAGACTCAACTTCTGCTCACCCTCTGCTCAACCTCTGCAAATCCGCAGGGTTTACTCTGCATAGCCGTCTCATCTGCAGTAAATGCATACTGAACCCAGGTCACCTTGGCCTTCATAGACCTCAGCTCCTCTCTAACTCAGGGAGAATACCAAGGATCTCCTATCTGTACCATGGCCTGGAAACTCTCTCTAGGCAGTAGGTAGGGGCAATCTTGTGGTTCCTTTTGTTAGATTACTTCTCTTCAGGATCACTGTCCTAGGCTACCTGATATTCAATATCTGGAAACAGCAGTTCTGTATATCATATGGGCTTTTGTGGTTGTTTCAGGCAGAAGATGAAGGCTGGAAGCAGATGTTTCAGAAAATCTTTTTTTTTTTTAAGTTTAAAACTCTGAAAGTCAAGGTTGAAATAGATTTTTACCACAACAATTATTTTTTGACCTGTATTTAGAGAATAGATTAAAAATATCACCACTATTTTTTAAAAAGTTGAAATGTGGTAAGATTCAAGGGGATATTTCTTTCTAGATTGGCAGGAGTTTATGTTTCCTACTCATGATAATTGTGCTTGTGTTTTCTTTTTGCACATGTGTCACTTTACCAGGAATGTATATTTCCTTTCCTTTCAGGCTGCCCAACAACTTATTTAAACCTCTATTAATGTGTGCTAGCATTTTTTTCCCATTACTTTACTTTCTTCCTTAAGGAGCCTCCTCAATTTATTATTACTGAAATATTGCCCTGTTCTTGGAATTTTTTATGAACTGAATATCCTCATGTCCTAAGTATTTTAGGCTTGAATGACAGGGACTCTCTTCAATTTATTTTATACCCTCACCATTCTTGGAGAAAATGTTGTTGTTGAAAATCTTTTTCCCCTTCCTATCTCAACTAGGGGCTGACATAAGGGATAACCCCTAAAATTACCAGTGATTTGGGCTTTAACTTTTACTCATACATTGAAGATATGGACACAGTGGTTTTGATTGGAATATTTAATTTCTTTTCAGGTGATTCCAAATACGACATGCTATGTAAAGAAGAAATGATTGAACTCAAAGATATATTCTCTGTGAAACTGAAACGGCGTTGTTCTGTTAAACAGCAGGGAAGTGGCACCCTATTAGGTATCACGCTTTTCATCTGCTTAAAAAGGGAACAAAATAAATTGAAGGATTCTACGCTTGATCTTATTAATTTAAGTGAAGATCACTGTGACGTATGGTTTCGACAATTCAGGAAAATTTTGGCAGGTAAGAATTCTTTATGGGAATTTAAAACGAGCCTGATTTCCTTGATATAGATTCTTATATAACTTAAGCATTTATATTTGAGTACAAACAACCTTTGATTGTATTGAGGTAGTTACCTTTTATTCTTTGTGTGTATCTTTTTTTTTTTATCATGAGTGGGTGTTGAATTTTTTCAAATGCTTTTGTACCTCATTTGAGATAATCATTTTGTTTTCTCCTTCCTTCTGTTAATGAGGCATATTACATTGATTTGTTTCCTTTGTTCAACCATCCTTGCATTCTAGGAATAAATCCCATTTGGTCATGGTGAGCACTCCTTTTAATATGCTATTAAATTTTGTGTAGTAGTATTTTAAGGATTTTTGCATCACTATTCATAAAGCTGATTGGTTTGTAGTTTTTTGTTTGTTTGCTTGTTTGTTTTGTTTTTGTATTGTATTTGTCTGGCTTTGGATCAGGTTAATGCTGGCCTCACAGAATGAGTTAAGTAACCCTTGAATGACTACTTTCATGAAGAAGCTTTAATGATTTAAAACAACACAGTTCTTAAATAATTTGTTTTACTTAAGAGTTTATGGAAACATTTATTTTTCTACTAATCCATCTCTTGAGCTTATATTAGAATTTGTTTTCCTTCCACTCATATATTTATGATAAATGAATTTATGTATTGGATAGCTTAAAAATAAGAATTTTTCTTTAATGATAATCTTTAAGCGTTCATACTTTATATGCTGCCAATTGAGAATTGTCTACTTTAGCATAGATTTTTCTAAGGGTTAATATCTAGAGAAAAGAAAAGATGTTTATTAGTATATATCTTCTAATAAATTCAGTATATCTGAAATTTATAAATGGCATTTTAATATTTTACATGCAAATAAAATCTGTAAGTGCAAATGTAATAATATAAGGTATGTCCAGAAACTATCCAGCCATTGTTAATACTATTTTTCGTATTTCATGAATGGATACTTTTCTGACAGATCTCAGACATTTTATATTTCTACTAGATAAATTCTAGAAATTCAGTCTCAGCCAGGACCAGTGGCACATGACTTTAGTACCGGCTGCTTGGGAGTCTGAGGTGGAAAGATTACTTGAGCTCAGGAGTTCATATCTAGCCCACATGGTGAAACCCCATCTCTTAAAAAAAGATTAAAAGTAGACTTGGTGCCTGTTGCTCAACAGGCTAAAGCACCAACCATGTACACCTGATCTGGGGGGTTTGAATCCAGCCCAGACCTGCCAAACAACAATGATGGCTGCAAACAAAAAATGGCCGGGTGTGGTGGTGGGCGCCTGTAGTCCCAGCTACTTGGGAGGCAGAGGCAGGAGACTCACTTGAGCCCAGGAATTGGATGTTGCTGTGAGCTGTGATGCCACAACACTCTATCCAGGGTGACAGCTTGAGGCTGTGTCTCAAAAAAAAAAAAAAAAAAAGAAAGAAAGGAGAGAGAGAGAGAGAGAGAGAGAGAGAAAGAAAGAAAGAAAGAAAGAAAGAAAGAAAGAAAGAAAGAAAGAAAGAAAGAAAGAAAGAAAGAAAAGATTAAAAAATAAACATTAATTTGTTTTAGGGCTGATTATTTTGCTCTTCGTAGGTTTGTGAATCTTGCTCATTTTTCCTTTTAGCCCATTTCTTTTGCTTGCCAGATTGATCAGGGTAGAGGCAGCTGGTATGGCTGAAGGCATAGTTTGGGGTTAGATGGCACAGAATAGAGATGGGTGCAAGATATAGAGCAGTCACATGGTGATGTTAGAAATTTCCATGTCTGGCATCACTAATCAAGAAGACCGTTCGGTCCCATATTGGTCAAAGACGGCCAGATGATGAAATTATGCTCACAGCAGATGCACTGAAGTGACATCATATTGACATTTGGAGACCCTGTTATAAAATGGTTCCAGTTCCCCTGTTAGCCCCTTGGGGACCTCCAAGGAAACCTGATCTGTCAAGAGGCAAGAATTCACACAGGCCATAGTTTAGCTCATTTCTCTGAAAACAGAGAATATGTATAATTAACTAAAAGCATTCCACTTTAGCATTGGATTTTTTTACAATAGTATGTCGAATTTATGTCAAGAGATTTTAAAAGTTAAAAATGAAAAATTAATTTAAATTGAATTGAATTTATGGACACAGCCCGATATTCATAAGGCTTAGGTGGTCTGTAAAATAAGAATGTGTCATTTGGTTAGAGAGCCAAAGTTCTTCTTTGCACTTAAGATTGAGGAAATCTTCTCCTATAGGGCTTATGAATGGCTGGGCTGAGGTGTTTTCCTCAATATATCTCACCCATAAATCCAATAGCAAATAAGCAGGCAGCATCACAACAAAGCTCATTTCAGTAAAAGCAGTTTTATAGGAGTAAAAGGACTTGTCAAAAACAAAAAGCCAAAAAAAAAACCCCCAAAACTGTCTAAATATTTGTTCACTTTAATGAATAATGTTTTTGTTTCCTCTAGGGTTAAAATCTAGACAGATTACAGAGATGAATAAAGTACACATCTTTTAGGCTATCTTCCTCTGAGAATGTTTTTGAACATTTTTGAGCCTTTTTTATTTTTTTTTCTAGACTAGTCAAGTGCAGTAATGAGAAGGGGGAAGAGAGAAAAGCAAATAGCTTCATCTGTAACTCAGAGAATAGTCAACTGAAATAACTCACTGCCTTTGGATCAATCTGCACTTTGTTTTTAAATTTCAGACTAATATATGGGTACAAACAATTAGGTTACATTGATTTGTTAAAGTCCAAGTTGTAGTTGAGCCCTTCATCAAGAGGTGTGCTACCCTTACCTTGTGTTATGAGGTCAGAGCTTACCTTCTGATGAGAGTTGAAGGCAGTAAAATATATGGGTCATATTGTCTGGCGTGGTCTTGGAGTACAGAGTTAATTTCTTGGTAAAAGCTAATAGATTGACTTTTACAATCAGCCGATGTGAACAAACAGAACAGGGTTAAACTCCTGTAATGAAAATGAAGGAACCTAAGAAAGACTGTGAATAAATGTGTTCAGGTGGACTCAGAGTCCTGTAGGAGGTGCAAACTCTTTACCCCTTTACTTGCAAAGGCAGTTCTGGATCAGCTTCCTCGTACGCAAATGAATGGCTGAGGGTACAGAGTTCTCTACCAATCATTATGTTATACTGGCACTTTTCTTTAAAACTTGTAAACTTGAGACATTATTCTTAATGTTTCTTTCACTTCCAAGTCCAGGTAATTCAATGTCCATTAAAGAACCTATCACCTGAGAATAAAATACAATTGGCTCAAAGTTCATTTTATAAGTCAAGGCAGGCCTGGGTCTTTCCCATTCTCTCTGGGATAAGGTTAATTACTAACCTTTTTCTGGCCCTATGAAGTCCTACTTTGTATCAGACTGGGTCTATACAACTATCTTCCTGTCTCACATTTACTATGGTGTGTCATGTATGTTTGGGAGATTGTAATTGTCCATTTGTGTACACACAAACACACACACACACACACAGACTGACCTAAGTCAATTTAAGTTTACATCACAAAAATATAAATAACTTGCAGCTAAATATTAAATATCTCTATGTGAAATCCAGAGATCTTGTTTTTAACTGTAAAAATCACATTTGTGATTTTTGTCTTTATTCAGAAATGGGATTTTTCCCCCATCCACCTTCACATTTTTCTATTTTTTTTCTATTGAGAAAAACATGGCAAAGCCATTAAAGCCTCAAATAGTTGGTCTTCTAATTAGCTAATATACTAGACTAACAGTTATAATTTTAATATAGTTTAAACATTAAGGATTATTTTCAAATGTACATAGTTATATTTTGAATTGGAGCAATGACTAAAATGTGGTGAATTTTCAAAAAAAGTATGAATTGGGAACAGTAGAAGAAGGAAGAAAGCAACTCCAAATACTTGAGATTTTAAGAATAATTGATAAAGAATGACCAGACAATATTGATTTATAAATGTGTCTTAGAAATATTTCTATTTTTAGTTAAAAATGCCTCGTTTTTTCACATGCCAATTTTCTGAACACACTTGAGGATAGCATCTTTTTTTTTTTTTTTTTTTTGAGACAGAGTGTCAACCTGTCACCCTGGATAGAGTGCTGAGGCATCACAGCTCACAGTAACCTCCCAATTTCTGGGCTCAAGCGAGTCTCCTGCCTCTGCCTCCCAAGTAGCTGGGACTATAGGTGCCCACCACAATGCCTGGCTATTTTTTGGTTGCAGCCGTCATTGTTGTTTGGCGGACCCAGGCTGGATTCGAACCTGCCAGCTCAGGTATACGTGGCTGGCGCCTTAGCCTGCTGAGCCACAGGCACCGAGCCAGGATAGCATCTTTTTATTCTTAGTGATAGAAGTGTCATTATAACTTTATTGACTATGTAGTATGGGTTAATTTATGCACCACATGTTTTGTATCAGAAACTGTACCAAATGCTGAGAATACAAAATTGAGTGAGATGTAATCCTGTATAGAATCCCTTTGCCCTGGAGACAGATAAAGCAATCATTATATCACACATATTTTAAGGGTCACAATGAAGACATAAATAAACTAATAGGAAACACACCATTGATCACTGATCCAGAAATTCAAATCTTTAAAAAATGCAATTGTTGAGGAGGGGTCAAGATGGAGGCCGAGTAACAGCTTCCTTGCAACTGGGCTCGGTGAGACTGGGGAGAGAAGAATTCAGGCATCTCTGGCTGGCGAGATCTGCCCAGAAATATCCCTTTGGGGACACAGGGAGACAGCACGAGACTTCTGGACCCCCTGAGGAAGGCAAAAGTGGTGGAGATCTGGCAAATGGTTGCGTGTGTTCATTCGGTCTAATCCTGCCAGCAGCTGTGGCTGCAGCAGCAGTGAGATTGCAAACTGAAAAGACCTTACCTGCGAGCTGTTTGGGTTTCTTTTGGACTTGGCACTCAGTTGAACTGCCTTGGGAGAACTGAGGCAAGAGTGTGGGGGTCTTTGAGTGTTGTCTGAGGCTCCAGACTGGGCCACTGAGCCGAACAGAGCTACCAGTGTTTGGTTGTGGCCTGTGTGGAGCCATCATAGGAGAACTGCCCCAGCAAGCTCCAACCTCAGGGTTGCAGAACAATCATCCGGCAGAAGCGAGTAATCTGGTGACTGAGCAGCCTAAAGGCAGGGACTGAGACGCCTTGCAGCCTTAGTTCTCAGGGGCATTGGGTGAGACCAGTTTTGGCACACTGGATAAGTCGATAGCCACTTAAGGAGTGATCCCAGTGACAAGCGCTTTCCTGGGAAAACTTCTGCTTAGCCCAAGTTAGCAATTTAAAGTGCCTTCTAAATAGGCTGAGGAGGATTTACATTCTCCACCCTGTAGGGGTTGAGAAGTCATTAGAGGCCTCTGGTCTCCATTTTGTTCAGCCGTATCAACATTGCAATTAACATATCATACCCCAGAAGATCACCTCTTGCCCAGACAATATCAGCAAGATATATATACTGCTTTCTTTCTTGGTTTTGTTTTGTTTTGTGTTTTTTTCTTGTTGTTGTTTGTTTTCGTTATTGTTATTTTATTTTTAATTTCAACATTTTCCTTAAAGATTTTTCTTTTCTTTTTTTTATTGCTTCATTTTTCTAGTTTAAATATAATTTTTCATTGTTGCCTTTTTCAACAATTAGACTTCAGTTTTGCTAGTGTTTCTACCCATAGTACTTGTTTTTTTCCCCAATCTTATCCTGTAAAGTTTTTGGTTTGCTTGTTTTGATTTGATTTGTTGCATTTTTGTCTTCCCTCTCTACTTGGTGGAGGTGGGGTACTCTGTCCAAACAGGCTGGCAAAGAGCTGATGACCTAATCACCCAACCAGGCACCCCCAGAGGTTGGGGGCTCTTAAGGTTGGGTCAAAGTACTGTACTGTACACCTACATTGCTTCCATCCCCCTTTTTCTGTGCCTTTCTACTTTTGGTCAATAGTTGGTTCTACCCACCCCTTCTTCCTCCTTTTTCTTTTCTTTTCTTTCTTTCTTTCTTTTTTTTCTCTCTTTCTTTCTTTTTTCCCTTCTTGCTCATCAATCTTCTCATCCTCTGGTCCTGTACCAAAAGGATTCATCGAAACCCTAGTCCAGAAGCACGGCAATTTAAAGAGCAGGAGGAAGTGAACAGAAAATTAGGGCAAGGAAACAGATAAAAGAAATCAGGAGGACGACCCAGTAGAAAACTCCTGGCATCATGAAAAACCCGTCCCGAGCACCGCCCCCCCCCCCGGGACTATGAGGTAGATACTGTAGAGGATTCCACCTATAATGAAATGTTAGAAATGTCAGAAAGGGAATTTAGAATACAGATGATGAAAACAATCAAGGAAATGAAGGAAGAAATGAAGGAAAATGCTGATAAAGTGGAAAAAGAAATCCAAAAACAGAATCAATTAAGAGAAGAATATAAAAAGAATATGGCAG
>CAUYON010008103.1:0-20615 GCA_963573935.1 Arctocebus calabarensis | reverse complement strand
TTTTTTTTTTTTAATTTTTTTGTAGAGACAGAGTCTCACTTTATCGCCCTGGGTAGAGTGCCATGGCGTCACACTGCTCACAGCAACCTCCAGCTCTTAGGCTTAAGCGATTCTCTTGCCTCAGCCTCCCGAGTAGCTGGGACTACAGGCGCCCGCCACAGCACCCGGCTAAAATCACACATTTTCATTTAGGTTGGAAATTCTTAATAAGGATACGAATCTCATGTGTCACAATTTCAATTTTGTTAAAACATAGATATATGCAACTTTAGAAAACCAAGTGAAATGTACTGTAACAATGGTTACTTATCTTTGGTGCCTGGGTTAGGGGTAATTTTTTTGTCTTTATACTTTTCTGTGTTTTCCGTAGTTTCCTCAAGAACATTTCATCATTTGAAAAATGTTATGTATTTTTTTCCAAAGCAAAAATAAATACTTTGCGGGGGGCATAACATTAATAGGGTTCGTATGCACATTGACTCTGACGAAGGTAATGTTTTGCCTTCCAAGTGAAAGATTAAAAGGAGAGCGAGGGAAATAGAACGAAGAGAGATTTCACCGGGTTAATGCAGGGCTGGCTTCAGAAGCATTTCTACTCGGCTGTCCTCTGTACAATGGTCCACTCACCCTCCCAGGGGAGCAACGCTTCCTCTCACCCCCACTAGCACCTGCGGGGCTGCGCAGCTGTACTCACTGCGTAGACAGGGAAGAGCTCCCTGGCGCTCAGGTCCCACTCGTTGACGTGGGAACCGATCTGGACCCCAGGAAATCCCAGCTCCCTCACGCAGCGTTCCATCTCCTCCACGGCCAGCTCAGGGGCCTGCATGGGCAGCGTTCCCAGGCCCACAAACCTCCTGGGGTGGCTTGCAACAGTGGCGGCCAGGTCATTGTTTAAAAGCTGGCACAGGCTTAAAGTGTCCTGAGGTTTGGCCTGGTGGCAACAGGAAAGGAAAAGCCACATCATCTTCAAACCTTCTTCTTTAGCTATTTACTCTGAATACCTCCTTCTTGTGCCCAAAATATTCACCATTCTCAATTGTCTTTATCATGTGGGAAAACTGAGGCACAGCCTGGGAAAGGCACTGGGGCACTGGCCACAGAAGACCCAGAAGTGAATCTGTAATATCAAAGAAAACTGGTAGTACATTGCTTATTAATTTAAAAAATTGAGGCTACAATCAGAAGGGAAGGACACAATTACTGGACCCAGAGGTGGAAGGAGGATGGACCATTGCCAAAATTTAGAAAGATCCTGAACTGTCCCTTCCCCAACCCCCTCAGGAGAGGCTGGGCCTGGCCAAAGGCTTATGGACTACTCCTGTCTCAGCCTTCCTTCTCTCTGTCCTTCCTGGTGGCTATGACATTTAGGACTGCCCTTGGCAAAATGCTGAGGTCAAGTTTGCTTTTGGTTCCCCTTTCTCTTCTTCATTTTTTTTTCTTTTGACATCATCCACCTGCCCTTAGCCCACTGCCAAGACTTTGGTGCTCTCCTGCAGTCCCCGCTGTGCAGTCAGAGTGATTCTCCCACTGATAAATTCAGACATATTGAGGTCTGAGGACATTTAAGTAGTGGATCTAATCATAGGAATAGGGAAGGACTGAATCCCTTACTAACTGGGTTTGTGAACACAGGTGGAGGAAGGAAGTGTGAGGGGGTGGTATTTCCATTGTTCCTTATATCATGGCGGGAGTGAGTGCTTGATTGAGCAGGTACTTGGTGCACTCACAGCTATGCACAAACATCTCCCTCCACAGGCTCAAATTCATGCCTGAAACTTTCAGCACCTGAGATTTATTCACTTGGGGAAGGGAATCCAACTTCAGGACTCCCCTTCTGAATTACATACAAGTATTTCTCTGGGAAAGGTAACCTATTAGGCCAGGATTATCATTCCTACTTCAGAATCATTCTCACCCCAGAAAACACTGGCTTGTCATTTCCGTAGCAAGGCTTTGCTGCAATGAGTTACCAGATAGGCAAGTCTGGTGGAGGGTGAGGCTGGTCTAGAACTGCAGACAAGTTGACTGTTCAGTGCAACTGTAATGCCAGTCACATAGCCACATGTGACTACTGGCCACTGGGCTGGACAAAAGATATGGCCTGGAAGGGGCCGCTGCAATGGGGGAGGCTGAGGCATCCTCCAGATCTCTACGGGGAGGACAGCTGGGAGGTGGTCAATGGGATCAGTGTTTAGACTTGATGCATCTGTTCACTTGATGGGGAGCTGGGCACCAGCCTTTACCACCAAGAAGATGGTTTGAGATTTCACACTCACCCAGTAGCTAAACATGACAGGAACGGTGGAAAGGGCTTGTACGGTTACTCCTAGATACAGACACAAAGAAAGGCAAAGCCGGTGAGAAGCATAGCTTGGGTACTCCTGCTTTCTCCAAGGCCAAATGGCCACAAGTCTCCTCCTGCTCTCTCTCCCTCCTTGCTCCTCCCTGCACCCTTTCTCTCAAGGCCCTTCCCTAAGTCCCCCACCCCCACCCTTCAGCCTCAGCTTCCAGGGAGACTGAACAAAAGTGAGATCATTCAAAGAAAACTAACTGACCCCATTTTCCAAGGTTTATTTCTACTTTCCTTCCTGTGAAATTTTACTTAAGCAAGACTTCCTGTATCTCTCAGCTGCCTTTGCCCTCTAATTCAGCTCCCCAGTGAGCCTAGCTATAGTCCCGTGGTCTGGAATACCAAGAATAGGACTCTGAGTTTGGCTCTGGAATCCAGCATGCCAAGAATTGTTTCTTTTCAAGAGCTTTGACTCCCTACGGATGTTGCAGGGTTTAAATGAGTTAGTATGTGTTGGATGCTTAAGATAGTGCCAGTCACGAAGTAAATGCTCAGGAAGGCTTAGTCATGACTGTTTTCTCAAGGACAGCCATGGAATGAAACACACAACAAAAACCAAAGGGGATACGTGCATTTCACCTGCGCTGCAGCTATAAGCTGTGGTTTCTGACATTAGTCTTTCATGTCATAGGTTTTGCCCTTGAAAGGGTGGGCCCTAGCTCTAGCTTCACATTTAGAACAAAACCTTGCTATCTGCTGTGGGTCTGGGAAGCATGTTCTTTCTCCATCTCCTTTCTCACCCCAATATACTTTTAGAACAGGAGTATATATGTTATGTTCTGGGCAATGGTCTATGGAAGTGATTTGGGTTTCTGGCAAGGCTCAAATTGAATGTTGCTTAAGTGTATTCTTAATTGTTAAAAAATACATAAAGCAATGTCTGAACAAAGGTACCTTATAATAGATGCTAAGACCAGAGACCACCTACTCCTTTTGGGCTGACAAGTTGACTCCTTTTTTGCAAACCTTGGAATAAAATGTCTCCTATGGTCTCTGTGTGTATATTTGAACTTCTGATAATTTGTCTTTGATTAGGAAGTTGGTAGTTCTAAGATGCTCTTTTACTTGTGTGTTTGAATTGTTTGTTTTTTACCACCAATGTAAAAATCTAATTCTGACGATATCAGTGTTAGTCAGCTCCCCATCACAGCCCAGGGGCACAGCTCACAGGCATCTGGAAGGCTTGGTGCATTTTCTTAGAGCGTGCTCCCCTCAGATGGCACAGCCAGCTCGGCAGTAACAAGCCGAAAGTGAAAGTATAATGTGGCCATCATATCACATTTTACATAGTCTTTAAAATTATTATTATTATTTTTAGAGCCAGAGTCTCACTTTGTCACCCTCAGTAGAGTGCTGTGGTGTTACTCCAGCTCTTGGGCTTAGGCCATTCATTCTCTTGCCTCAGCCTCCCAAGTAGCTGGGACTATAGGAGCCCGCCACAACACCTGGCTATTTTTGTTGCAGTTTGGCCAGTTGTTGCAGTTTGAACCCGCCACCCTCAGTATATGGGGCTGGCGCCCTACTCACCAAGCCACAGGTGCCACCCTAAAATTTTTAACTATGAGGACTTGTTTGATTTTCCAATACAACGACTATAAGTTGTTCTTAGAAATTGTAAATAAATTCAGCTTTAAAACAAAACATTCCTAATTTTCTTCTTTCAAAGTTGTGGATTGATTTTATTTAGAGTATTCCGAGATTACATTTACTTTTTTTTTAATACTTCCATTTCCACCCCTTATATCATTGGAATGTTCTGTGTATACTGCACTGAGACAAACCTCAGAAAGAAATTGAATCCTAAGTATGTAATTGGCATTTTTAATCTGTCATTTCCAATTTTTACTATTTTAATTGATTCTATAATTAAATACTACATAGTTGAACTTAAAATATTTTAAATAATGAACTGCCCCTTTTATCTTTTTGATGACATAGCATTCTATTTTACAACAGGATATAACTAATTTTAAAACATTTGAAACCCACACTTTAACAGCATTGAGGTAGAAGGCCCTATCTCTCCCCAGAGGAAGCTAGAACATGTCCCAGTACAGAAAAGGGGGTCAGAAGTTGCCATCATGTAAAGTTGTTAACAGTTGTTTTTTAAGATGAGACAGTGCTTTTATATCAGATGAAAACGTAGGTAGCATTTCTCATTGTAAGTACCTTTTTGGTCCATTTCTCTAATGCGAACTTCTGGATCCCAGCAGTTCTCTTGGACCACTCTGAAGACCTTTCCATCTTTAAGCATCTTTGCTTCTCCCTGAGCAAAATAAACAAACAAAACTCACTTTACCCAAAGCCACCTAAGCCCAATTGGATTAATCTTTCCTTGTATGCTTTGGGAAATGTTTCTTCCCTAACTTTTTAAGGGATTTTTTTTTAACCCATACAGAGGTAGAAATATCTGTTCATTTAACAAAATTCAGCTTTCCTTCCTTATGCTTTTTTTTGCCCTGGAGTTGAAGGGATATGCTCCCTGGGCATCGGTGGGTGGACACAGAGACAGCAAGGTCATGGTCATGTGTTTCTGGGCGGTGTGACCAAGGATGGCTGATTACCTTGCTAATCTGAACCACTGGCTACAGACCCAAGGAATGGCCTAGTGTTTGGAAAACATTAGATTTATAACATTTTAGAATAGAAAGAACCCTTCAGCTAGATCATCTACCGACCCTCTTATTTTATAGAGAGATAACACATGGATAGTGAGAGTAAGTGGTTTGTTCAACAGAACAGGGCCCACTGATGCCTGTGGGAGGAGGTGGGTAATGACATCATTCAGTCTAGCAACATGTGCAAAATTTGGAGTTGAGTTGCTCACTTCTACTGGGCATCATGTCTATCTGTATACACTATAGCAATTTTTATACATTTTTAAAAATTGATAAATGATATATAGTTTATGGTACACACAATGTTTCGATATATGTATTCATTATAGGATGGCTAAGTCACACTAATTAATATATTTGCTACTGTGCACTTTTTTTTAGGTAAAAACACTTAAAATCTATTCTCTTAGTAATTTTCAAGTATACTTTTTTTTTTTTTTGAGACAGAGCCTCAAGCTGTCACCTTGGGTAGAGTGCTGTGGCATCACAGCTCACTGCAACCTCCAACTCCTGGGCTCAAATGATTCTTCTGCCTCTGCTTCCCAAGTAGCTGAGACTACAGGCTTCCACCACAACGCCCAGCTATTTTTTGGTTGCAGCCCTCACTGTTGTTTGGCAGGCCCGGGCTGGATTTGAAACCGCCAGCTCAGGTGTATGTGGCTTGTGCCTTAGCTGCTTGAACCACAGGCACCCAGCCCACCTTTTGGCCCTTGGTAACCACCATTTTGCCTGTTACTTCCTTGTATAAGTGAGGTCATGCAGTATTTATCTTTCTGTGCCTGGCTTATGTCACTTATTGTAATGTCCTCTGGTTTTATTCATGTTGTTGCAAATGGCAGGATTTTCTTTTTTTCTTTTTTTTTTTTTAAGAGACAGGGTCTCAAAGTTGGCAAAGAAGGGCATGAACAGGGATGATAGTGAAGGAGAAAAGTTGGGAAAAACTTTTTTTGGCAACTTAGAGGTTTTATTTTTGTTTTGCTCCTTACTTGAAAACTTAATCACCATGAAATACTGAGTATCACAGAGTGCCGAAGAGCATGGACTTTGCGTTCAGACAGACCTAGGTTTAAACCTCATTAAATGACTTACTAGGAGTATAACTTATTATAGGCCTCTGAATTTAAGACTCACTTTTCTGTCTGAAAAATAAGGATCATTATATTTGTCATGTGTGGCCAACTAACGTGTTTGGAACACATCCTATGTATAAAGAAATGTTCACATTATGATTCAGCCTTTCTAAGGTACATTCCAAAATTTGCTTTTCCAGTCTTCCTCGTAGCTATGCTCTGGGTGCTGTCAATCAGATGCACCACCTGTGACTTTGATTTGGAAGTGAGCAATGTGAGGAAGCAGAGATTGGGCAGAATTAACTTATAGACAAGGGTGTCATCTAAGGTGTCAGACGTGACTGAAGCAGCAGTGGCAAAGCTTCTGGGCGCCAATCTCAGCAGCATCATTGTGAGCATCCTGTTCGGGACTGGGACTGGTGACACTTGCATACTTGCTGGAGCAGCTCACCAAATGTGATGTGGGCACTGGTCATGTTAGCACAGACTCTGAGCTTGATCTCTGGCCCTCCCAGGAATTCTGCAAGCTTCTTTTCTAATTAATCCTTTCCAACCCAATTTCCCAGCTCTTACTTATTTTGGGCAGGAAAGAGCTTGGTGGATTACTTCTCATTATCCGACAGTTTTACAAGAGAAAAACATAAATATGAACCCACCTGATCATTTTATTATCTATTTTAGGCTGCAAAATAATTAAAGTGTTTTTGTTTATAAACAAAATAATCATATGTCAGACAAGGTCTGACACAAGATCAGAAATGGTTAAAGTAGCCAGAGTGGATTCTGTTGTTTGCAAGTAAGAACATTGAGTGATAGTGAAGATTCAATACCAGATTGTTGGTAAAGAACTAAGCACCAAGCTGGAAAGATGTTACGAGATATTATCAACTGAAAGGGCAGGACTCAGGTTTCTCTGGGTGATGCCCGAATAAATTTTCATTTTAGACAAAGCAAAGTATGTTAAAGCTGGAATGGATCATTTGGTTCAACTCTTGCCTTTCACTGATGAATCCGTGGGGGTATAGTGACAAAGCCATATATTTAGTTGCTATAGGCCTGAGACATGAACCAAGGTGTATGAAGCCATTTTCTATCTCGCCAGGCTGTTACTTGGCAATTGAGATAGGCAAAAGTTAATTTCTATAATTTCCTAAAGAGTATGATCTGTTTAGTGGGGGAGAGTGGCCCTCATTACATGGTAGAAGAATGAGACTCACTCTTCACATCCTTCTTGTTGGATCCATGATAAGAAAAATGAATGATAGTAACTGTCAGGGCAACTCTTTCTGATTAGAAATTGCCGCAGAGCAGCTATGCCTCTATAATAGATCCCCAATTCTCTTTGGTTTTTCAGCTAGAATTTTGGGACCTGACAGGTATTATAAAGAATCAATTCTAGATGCCTCTCACTTTCCATTCAGGAATCCAGTGTCACTGCAGGACTATGAATGTGCCTCAGGGATCATCAGTTGCTGCTGTGAGAGGGGATGGGGAGTTTCTTAGGTCTTAATTTTTTAATGCTGACCTCAGTATCAACCAAGATCTTTTTACAAAAAAATTAAGTCATAGCTATGTACATTAATGAAATCATGGGGTACAATGTGCTGGTTTTATATACAATCTGAAATATTTTCATCAAACTGGTTAACATAGCCTTCACAGCACCCTCTTAGTTATTGTATTAAGACATTTATATTCTACATTTAGTAAATTTCACATGTGTCCTTATAAGATACACTGTAGGTGTGGTCCCACCAATTATCCTCCTTCTACCCAGCCTCTTCCCCCTTGTCCCCTTCCTCTCCCCTTTCCCCATATTCTTGGGCTATAATTGGGTTATAGGTTTCATGTGAAAGCTATAAATTGGTTTCATAGTAGGGCTGAGTACATTGGATACTTTTTCTCCATTCTTGAGATACTTTGCTAAGAAGAATATGTTCTAGCTCCATCCATGTAAACATGAAAGAGGTAAAGTTTCCATCTTTCTTTAAGGCTTCATAATATTCCATGGTGTACATATACCACAATTTATTAATTCATTCGTTGGTCAATGGGTACTTGGGCTTCTTTCATGACTTAGCAATTATGAATTGGGCTGCAATAAACATTCTGGTAGAAATATCTTTGTTATAATGTGATTTTTGGTCTTCTGGATATATACCTATAGAGGAATTGTAGGATCTAACGGTAGATCTATTTTTAGATCTCTAAGTATTCTCCAAACATCTTTCCAAAAGGAACACATTCCCACCAGCAGTGTAGAACTGTTCCATTTTTTCCATATCCACGCCAGACAACTAAGATCTTAAACTCAGTTAATAACCAAATAATTGCAGCAAACCACTCTAATTTATGCAAGCAGAGCCCAACCCCATTTCCCCCCCTAAACTTTCCAAAGAAAATAAAGAGTTTTTTTTTTTTTTTGGTTGTTGTTTTTTGTTTTAGTTAAAGGATTGCCCCGAGCCACCATCATTATCCAAATAACCTATTTTAAATACACCTCAGCTATTTTTAAAGACAAACTCCATCACAGAAGCTGTTTCTTAGGGAATCCAACCCATGTAACTCCTGATTTTTAAGTTCTAGTTCTAATACATCCCCAAATAAGTCCAAATATGGCTGACATTTCAAATTCCTGGTACTGCATGATCATCAAAAACGTATTTTCAAACTTAATATTTCACCATTAGATTTCCATTCTGCTCCCTCTACCGCAGTGCCTACTCAGGTTACCCCTCTGGACCATGCAAGATTCCAGGCTGGTCGGGCTTGATGTGCAGAAATGGCTCAGACTATGTCACTAGGAAGCACCTTCTGTAATCACTCTAACTCCCACATCCCAGGGTTCTGAGGGACAATCTCAGGGAGGCTCCACCATGACCACCTGATACTCAGCTGGCTCCGGCTATTCATCTCTGTGCCTGACTGGCAGGTCCTCCTGGCTTGGCTAGTTCCATCTTTGATGCCTGCATTCTCTTACTCATCCCTCTAAGACTACATCATTTTTTCATTTCCCTCTGCCTGATAGACCATTTCCCAATATCACTGATCTATCTATCTTAAGATACACATATATCCCACAAGGGCTGGTCCACTTCCCTCCATCTTCATTGCTCAGCCCTGGTCCATTCTCCTTTTCCCTTCCTGGAGACAACACCTACAGCCCTGTCTCCTAGCTTTTGAACCAGCTCCCTTCCCACTGAGTTTCCACAAAGCAGACAGATTAAATGTCTAAATTCCCAACTCCAGATCCTACCACTGCCCCACTTAAAACTCTTGAATAGATTCCCATTGCCCTGAAGGTAAAACCCAAACTCCCGACCTGGCCTGGAACACCCTGTGAGATACAACTCCTGCCTGCCTCTGTCACTTCCTCACATGCCTGTACCTTTATTAATAGTCTCTTTATTAACTCTTTTCAAAGTATTCTAATTAAAGCAGAACATTTGTTTTCTGTTTGGAACCTGGTTGAGTTTTTAAAAAGGTATCTAAACAAACTAAAAAATATTATGTCATTTTTTTATAGGTGTATGCATGGATAATAAAACCACAGGAAAAGGTCTGATGGGATACCCGTCAAATTGTTAATAGGAATTACTTCGTGGATGAATAATACTGGTCCAAGGGAATTGTAGCTTTATCCCTAATGGTTTAAACTTTATTTTTTATTTTATTTATTTATTTTTTTGAGACAGAGTCTCACTCTACTGACCTGGGTAGAGTGCCCATGCGTTGTAGCGCACAGCAACCTCAAACTCTTGGACTCAAGCTATTCTCTTGCCTCAGCCTCCCGAGTAGCTGGGAGTACAGGTGCCTGCCACAATGCCTGGCTATTTTTAGAGAGAGGGGCCTCACTTTTGCTCAGGCTGGTCTAGAATTTGTGAGGTCAAGCAATCTGCTCACCTTGGCCTTCCAGAGTGCTGGGATTACAGGTGTAAGCCATTGTGCCTGGCCCACAATTAATCTTTAAAAAACCCAAAAACATCTGAGGGAATTAAGGCCTGGTGTGGTGGCTCACACCTGTAATCCTAGCACTCTGGGAGGTCAAGTCAGGAGGATTGCTTGACGCCAGTAGTTTAAGACTAGCCTGGGCCAAGAACAAGACCCATCTTTAGAAAAAATAGAATAATTAGCCACGGGTGAGGGCATGTTCCTGTAATCTCAGCTACTTCAGAGGCTGAGGCAGGAGGATCATTTGAGCTCAGGAATTTGAAGCTGCTGTAAGCTATGATGATGCCACTGTACTCTAGCCCTGGTGACTTAAAGGACTGTATCTCAAAACAAACAAGCAAATGAATAAAAATATTTGAGGGAATTGGACTAGATCAATAGTCCTCAGTCAATTTTGATTATGACCCCATATTAAGAAATCTATTTTTCATTGTTATTCAGAATACCAATAGGTGTCTCTTTTTACATAGTACAGACACAAAGTGAGACAAAGTTTCATTAAACATTCATTCTTACCATGAGTAATGTGTTCTACTATTTTGTTTTGCAATCTGTTTTATGTTTTAAGCTGTTCTAACCCACTGCATTGACAGTATAATCCACTATTGGGTTCTGGCCCATATGTTTGAACTCTGAACTAGATTGTTCACTAGCCTTCCAGTTGTATGATTCTTTATTTTGTAAAGATTGCCTCTTGCCTTAGGCTCTCCACCCCCTCTGAATTTACTTTT
Source organism: Arctocebus calabarensis (assembly GCA_963573935.1). Taxonomy (NCBI): domain Eukaryota; kingdom Metazoa; phylum Chordata; class Mammalia; order Primates; family Lorisidae; genus Arctocebus; species Arctocebus calabarensis. The sequence continues at coordinate 9,895 of CAUYON010008103.1, read as the reverse complement.
TATTAGCTCCTTTGCTCATTTTGCACAAAATTATGGCTATCTGTAGGTCCTTTATCCATCTGGGTATCTGCTTTGCTATCCAAAAAAAGGAAAACCATCTTGAAAGCAGGGTACAAGCGAGTGGGTGTCTCAGTCAGTGTGGGCTGCTGTAACAAAATACTATCGATGGGTGGCTGATACAACATGATTTCTCACAGTTCCTGAGACTGTGGAGTTGAAGATCCAGTTACTGGCTGATTCAGTTCATAGTGAGGGCCCTCTGTGTGCTTTGCAGATGGCTGTCTTTATGCAGTGTCTTTACATGCTAGAGAGAAATGGCAAGCTCTCTGGTGTGACCTCTTATGGGACACTAATCCCATCCTGAAGCCTCACCCTCACAACCTCATGTAACCTGATTACCTCCCAATGCCCCACCTCCAAATGCTATTGCACTGGAGCATAGGGCTTTAGCATATCAATTTGGTGGGGACACAAACGCTGTCCCTAACAGTGGGGAATCAGACAGAACTAGGCTAAGTGTGATGTAAATGTGTGTGTGTGTGCATGCACACTTATGTCCCCAAGGTCCTGAGAAACAATCAGTGCATATTTCTAGATGTTCCTGACCCCTTGATTTAAAACAGGCCCAATGTCTATCTTCCTGAATTGTAGTCTTTAAAATGCTCCCAGATGTTCTTGCCATCAGGGCACATTCCACCCTCATCTCCTGCAGCTCCTGGCAGGTCCTTACACAACTCAGGGACTGCCTTGCTACTTAAGCTTTTAGAAATATTCAACTGTAGCACAAATGATAGCTTTCAATTTGGATCAAGGCTTTACCTTGGCAAAAAACTGTCCCTCAATTTGTTCTGAGAGCACTGAAAAATCAGAGGTTAAGAAGAGAAACAAAGGGGAAAACCAGACAAATATTTTGGAAAGACCTTTCAGAGAACAGGAATCTCTAGGAAAAGTCCATCATTCCTTTCATCACCAAAGAAATGTAGGAGGACAAAAATAATTTTCAAATACCAAATACTGGATTTTCTCATTGCTCTCAGTCTAATTTTCATAATTACATACACTTGCATGTTTGCATATTGTTTTCTAGTGACTAATCCCTGACCACTGTAATTATGGAAAATGTAGATTTAGCTCTGTTTTGTTTTGCTTTGTTTTGTTTCTGAGAGAGAAGGAAAGAGAATACCACTATTTTGTAGACTACCACCATTGTATCCAATTTGGCTGGAAATTAAGTAGGACGGTAGATGAGACTGGAAAATATTTTTATTTTCTTCTTGTTTTCTTTTGGAGATTTGCTGCTAGGTTTATGAAATCTCTTAACATTAAAACACAATGAAACAAAGGCCATTCAAATCCAGTATTGAGGGACAAATTAAGCCAAGAACATGGAGTAAGTAAAAAAAAAAAAACCTCACAGGCTGCCCGTTGCTACAGCTGGGGCTTCTTCCTAGGCTTGTGATCAGCTCCACTCCTACCGTACCATTTCCCTGGAGGGCTCTGAGGCCGGGGTAGAGCACCAGCTCTTGGGCTAGGAACTGGCACTCTGAACAGTAGAAGGGCAGTGCAGTGTTGAAATTGGCACTTCATGAACACTCTTTGCAGAAGGTGAAGATGAGCTGTCTCAGAGATTCTGATCTTTAAAACTTTTTAGTGATTCCCTCATTGCCTGCAGGATCAAGTACAAAGTATTAAACCCATTTTGGGGCCCAAACCCCAAAATCCTTCAAGGAGCTGTCTGATGAAGGATCTGCCCTTGCTAGCTTCTCACCACTTTGCTCCCCAAACTCTTACCTGCCTCTGTCCATTTTCCCTCGACAGAGCAGGCCAACTGGTCTTTTCAAGCCAAAAGAATTCCAGAGAATTCCCATTGCATAGTGAATACAATGCACGGTCCTTAGCATGTCCCACGAGGCCCTCCATGACCAAGCAGGCTCCATTTCTTACCATTTCTCCCTTTTGCTGCATGTCAAATGCACTGCCCTCTTTTTTGTCCCCTAGACACAACAGCTCTTTCCCACTTAGTGACCTTTGGAACTGCTGTTTCCTCAGCTGGGAACACTTCTCTAGGCTCTCCCTTCCCTTTCTCTAAGTCTTTGCCAGGTTACTGACAAGCCAGCCAATCTTTCACAGCACAGTTTTTTCTTCCATTCTAAATTGATCATGCTGATTTTTGTCCTAGAACTTGAGAACTATGAGAGCAGGGATGATGTCCATCTCATTCACCAACATATTCCCAGTGTCCAGCTTGGTTGGCCTGACATAAAATAGGTTTTAATAAAAATGATGATGCTCTCAAGCTTGAACTTGCATCAGAATTGCTAGGAAGCTGTTTAAATAGATTTCTGGTCCCACATGCCCCAATTCCTGATTTGGAGGCCCGAGAATTTTCATTTCTCCCAAATTCCCCAGTGATGCTGAGCCTTCTGGATTCTGGGGCTATACAGTTTAAGAAATTCTGGTACGAGCCATAGCTGAGTTCTTGAGTTCTGAGCTACGTAAGTTTAATATTTCCAGGTCTGTGTTCCTGTCTTCTTTTTTATGGAACATTGTTTCCTTCATTCCTTAGGCAAGCCTCTGCTCCTGTTGCAAGACGTGGGACAGTGCTCAGTGCCTGTAGCTCAGTGGTTACAGCCGGCCACACACACCAGGGCTGGTGGATCCGAACCTGGCCTGGGCCTGCTAAACAACAATGACAATTACAACATCAACAAAAAAATAGCTGGATGTTGTGGCTGGCACCTGTAGTCTCAGCTACTTGGGATGCAGAGGCAAGAGAATTGCTTAAGCCCAATAGTTGGAGGTTGCTGTGAGCTGTGGTGCCATAGCATTCTATGGAGGGTGACATAGTGAGACTCTTTTTAAAAAAAAAAAAAAAAAAGACATGGGATGGGCATCACTCTACCAGCAGGTGTTTTCTGATCCTTGGTTCCCAACTATGTGCCTCTTAGCACCTCCTGCAAAGGTGGTCCTCACCTGATCAGTCTGTAATGGTTTAACCCTGCACATTAACTATGTCATTCTAGACCACAGGTCCTCCAGGGCCTGTCTTAGTCATGTCTGTGGTTTGGCTGGACCTCAGCAATGTTTACTCTGAGCTCCAACTGGGCATATGATGCTTCTAAAAATGAAGCTAGACACCTGGCTCCCTTGCAGGCTTCATTATTTGCAGAATGCTTTTCCTGCAGCCTTTCTCTCCCTTCTTTTTCCTCTTACCCAACTGAACCCTTAACAAAAGTGGCTTCTCCCTTTTGACTCCAGTGTTTAATTTCTCCAGCTTATGCTCAAACCTAACTGTTCCTTTTTCTAAGTGAGCTTCAAACTATTGTAATAACCTGTGGAAAGTGCCAGGCCACTTGGTTAAGGCACAGCAATAAATGCTAAAATTGGGGCAGGGCGTGCAAAGCAATATGGAGGACTAGAGACATCTCCTTGTCACCTACTTGTGATGAGACAGGGAAAAGTCTTTAGCCCCCTCTGACTGGGGAAATCTGCACAGAAACATCAATCCAGGGGCATAGTGATGTAGCAGGAGACTTCAGGAACCAACAAGGAGGTCCGGAACTGGTCCGGAACTGAGGAAAACCCAATGTAGAAGGCAGGTGCTTAGTATGGGCAGAGGCCTACTGGTTGCTCAGCTATTCCACAGTGGTGGGGGATGGGAAAGGGTTGTCCTGTAGTATTTTGGTTTTGGATGGGCCTGCTCACTGGAGCAGCAAGTAGACTCAAACGATGTCCTGTGGCCAGGGTTGAACACTGGAGAGGGTGGTTCTGTAATCAGCTTGGCTGCTGGTGGGGTAATGCCATTGTGGGAAGACCATCTGCATGTAAGGAACAGTCTGAAGGGTCCTAGTACATGGCTGACTCTGGCATGCCTGCTGAGCTAGAGCAGTCATCCTTGGGGTGAACTGTGTGGTCCCTGCACCCCCACCCCCAGGGCTGCTTTGTTGTCAGAGGACACTGTCTGACCAGCCTCCTGGGAAGTCTGGTGAGAGCTTTGGGATCCCAGTCCCATAGAGACTGAATGCTGATGAAAGAAACAGGTCCAGATTGGGGACAGAGAAGTCAGGAAGACAAGATCTGGTCTCCTTGGCCACTAGAGAGTGGCTTCCGACCCCCATATACGGTAAATCCAGCTGTGTTCTCTGTCTCCTGACAACACCACAGCACCACCTGGTGCCCAGGCATATATTGTATATGTACACATACATACACATATAAATTTTTTTTTCTTTTTTCATTTTGTTTCCTTAGTTTTTTCATCTTTTTTTCTCTTTTGTTGTTGTTGCTGTTGTTTTTGTTTGGTTATATTTTTATTCTTTTAGTTTTACATTTTTCAATAGCAAAAGGTTCATTTTTGTTATGATTTCTCCCTTTTATTCTTTATTTCTTTTTCATTTCTCTTTTCTCTTTTGATAAAGATTTTTTACTTTTCTCATCTTTCCTACATAAATTTCTCAAACAACAGCTAAGATATCCCTTTTTTCTTTCTTTCTCTTTTTTATCTTATAAATTATATTTTTATTTTTTATCTATTTTAATTTTTTTCCAATTTTTTTCTCTTCTCTGAGGGTTGGGGTGTCATAACACTAGACTGAATGGAGGTCATGGCATTCATGGCATCTGGCTCAAGGAATCCACAAACTCACCATCTTGGATGTTCTTCTAGCTTTGGCCTTTGGAAAGAAGGTATTGGTAGTTCCCCATTATGACTACTGATTTCTTTCTATATTTGGCAGAGGTGGGGTCTTGCTTTTGCCTAGGGCGATAAGGAGCACCTAAACCTAAAGGGACCTACACAGCCTGCCCCCACCCCCAAATCCTAGAGCTATGGGTGTGGCTAAAGCACCCTGCCAAACACCACCATTTCTCCTGTCGCTCTCTTTCTCTCCTTCTTTTCAGTTCTTTTCTTCCACCTCCCTTCTTTTCCCCCCTCTCTTTCTTTTCTTATCCTTTTCTTTTTTTTTTTTTTTGAGACAGAGTCTCACTATGTCACCTTCAGTAGAGTGCTGTGGTGTCAAAGCTCACAGCAACCTCAAACTTTTGGTCTTAAGCAATTCTTTTGTCTCAGCCTCTCAAGTAGTTAGGTCTACATGCACCCACCACAATGCCTGGCTATTTTTGTTGTTGGTGTTATTATTGTTCAGCAGACCCAGACTGGGTTCAAATCCACCAGCTCCAGTGTATGTGGCCAGTACCCTAACCACTGAGCTATGGGTGCCAAGACCTCTTTATCTTTTTCTTTTCTTTGTCCCTTCTTGCTCTTTACCCTTACCTTCCTTTTGGTCATATACCAAAAGGCCACTTCAACACCTAAGCTCTGTGACAAGGTAATTTAAAGCAAAGGAAGTAGCAAGAGGAAAAAGTAGGGGAAGGAAGTGAACAAGAAGAAAACACATATGAGGGGGAACCAACAGAAAAATTCTAGGAACACGAAGAACTGGAATACAGCAACCCTCCCAAGGGATCACGAGGTGGCTACAACAGAGTATTCCACCTATTAATAATTGATGAAAATGACAGGCAATTTAAAATATGGATGGTAAAAACAATAAAGTGGAGTGATAAGAAAGTGGAAAAACAGAACCAAAGAATTGATGAAAGACAGAAAGAATATAGAAAGGATATGGCAGAGCTTAGGAACTTAAAGGAATCAATTAGGGAACTTAAAGATGAAGTAGAGAGTATCAATAAGCAATTAGACCACAGACAAGAAAGAATATCAGAGCTAGAGGATAAAGCTCTTGAACTAATACAGTCAGTAAACGAGGCATAAAAGAAGATAGAGAAAGCAGAATATTTACTCAGAGAATTATGGGACTTCACGAAGTGTTCAAACATATAGGTATTCCTGAAGGAGAAGAACATCCCAAAGGAATGGAAGCCCTATTGGAGGGTATTATAAACGAAAACTTCCTAAGTATCACTAAAGATTCTAAAACATTCCTTTTAGAGGGATCTTGAACTCCAGGTTGACTCAGCACAAATAGAGCATCCTCAAGACACATTGTAATCAACCTGACCAAACTCAAGATGAAAGAGAAAATTCTCCAAACAGCCAGGAGTAAATGCCAACTGACCTACAGGGGCATATCCACCAGGGTGACAGTGGACTTCTCAGCTGAAACTTTCTAAGCCAGAAGAGAAAGGTCAGCTACCTTTAATCTTCTTAAACAGAACAAAATTTTCAGCCCAGAATTCTGTATCCTGCTAAACTAAGCTTCAGAATCAATGCAGAAATCAAATCTTTTACTGATATGCAAACTTTGAGGAAATGTGCCACAACAAGACCAAATCTACAGGAAATACTTAGACCTATTCTCAACACCGACATCACAATGGACTACCAGCAAAGTAAACACTCAGAAACTAAAGGACAAGACCTAGCTTCCACAGTGGTGCAAAGGATACAACTAAGCATTGGACCTTTACAAAATAAGATGAATGGAACTCCACTGCACTTATCAATTATCTCAATAAATGTGAATGGCTTGAATTGCCCACTGAAGAGGCACAGGCTGGCTGACTGGAGAAAAAAAGCACAAGCCATCTATATATTGTCTTCAGGAAACACACCTAACCTTGACACCTAAGACAAAACAAGAGTAAGAATAAAGGGTTGGAAAATAATATATATATATTTTTATTAGAGACAATTTCATTTTTCATTTTATTGCCCTTGGTAGAGTGTCATGGTATCACAGCTCACAGCAACCTACAGCTCTTGGGCTTAGGTGATTCTCTTGCCTCAGCCTCCTGAGTAGCTAGGACTATAGGCACCCACCACAATGCCCATCTATTTTTTGTTACCGTTTAGCCAGGGCTGGGTTTGAACCCACCACCTTCAGTATATGGGGCCGGTGCCTACTCACTGAATCATAGGCACTGCCCTGGAAAATAATATTTTAAGCAAATGGAAACCAGAATAAAGGAGGGGGTCTCAATCTTATTTTCAGATACAAATAGATTTAAAGCAACTAAAGTTATGAAAGCCAGAGTTGGTTGCTTCATACTGGTCAAGGGAACAACACATCAAGAGGATATTTCAATTCTAAATATTTATGCACCCAGCTTAAATGCTCCAAGGCTTATGAAACAGACATTGATTGGTCTGAGCAATATGATATCCTATAACATCCTAAGACTTTAACATCCCTGTGATTGAATTGGACAGATCACCTAAACAGAAACTAAGCAAAGATACAGGGGACTAAAATGAAACCTTAGAACAAACACGCTTAATAGATATATATATAGAACACACCATTCCAAAGCTAAGGAATATACATTCTTCTCATCTGCCCATGGAACATACTCCAAAATAGATCTTATCCTAGGTCACAAATCAAACCTCAAAAAAATTTAAAAAAAGACCACAAGGAAATAAAGGTGGAATTTAACTCCAACAAAAATTTTCATTCACACAAAAGGCATGGAAATTAAAAAACTTTATGCTGAATGACAGCTGGGTTAAGGAAGAGATAAAGGAGGAAATTTTTAAATTCTTCAAACATAACAACAATGAAGCTACAATTTACCAAAACCTGTGGAATACTTCAAAAGCAGCCCTAAGAGGGAAATTTATCACATTAGATGACTACATATAAAAAACAGCACATCAACAAGCTAATGAATCATCTTAAGGAAGTGGAAAAGGAAGAGCAATCCAATCTCAAACCTAGCAGAAGAAAAGAAATAACCAAAATAAACTGAGAAATAAATGAAATTGAAAACAAAAGAATCATTCAGAAAATTAATGAAACAAAAAGTTGGTTCTTTAAAAAGATAAATAAAATCAATAAACCTCTGGTCAGACTAATTAGAAACAGAAAAGGAAAATCTCTAATAACGGCAATCAGAAATGAAAAAGGAATAACAAAAGATACCAGTGAGATACAAGAGATTATTTCTGAGTGCTACAAGAAACTCTATGCCTAGAAATTTGACAATATGAAGGAAATGGATCAGTAGTTGGAATCATGCCATCTCCCTAGACTTAACCAGGAAAAAATAGATCTCTTGAACAGAATAATAACAAGCACTGAGACTGAAGAAATAATAAAAATATCTTCCAACAACAAAAGCCCTGGCTTTACATCGGAATTCTATTAGACCTTCTAAGATGAGCTTGTACATATGCTGCAGAACCTATTACAAAACATTGAGAAAGAAGGAACCTTCTCACCCTGAAACCAAAACCAGGAAAGCACCCAACTAAAAAGGAGAACTAAAGACCAATTTCATTAATGAATATTGATGCAGAAATACTTAATAAAATCTTAGCCAATAGATTACAGCTACACATTAAAAAAACTATACATTATAATTAAGTAGGCTTCATCCCAGTTTAACATATCCAAATCCATAAATGCAATTCACCATATTAATAGAAGCAAAAACAAAGACCATAAAATCCTCTCAATAAATGCAGAAAAAGCAGTTGATAAAATTCAGCATCTTTTTTAAACAAGAACATTTAAGAATATAGGTATAGGTGGCACATGTTTTACAATGAACGAAGTACAACAAACTCACAACTAACATCATACTGAATGGAGTAAAACTGAGAGCTTTTCTACTTAGAATAGGAAGCAGACAAGGATGTCTTCTATCACCACTACTATTCAACTGTGCTGGAAGTTCCAGTTAATGTAATCAGTCAAGAGAAAAATATGAGGGGCATCCAAGTTCTGGCTAGTGCAATCAGTGAAGAGAAGGATATAAATGGCAGAGGAGGTCAAACTCTCACTCTTTGCCAACTATATGATCTAAGAAAAACCCAGAGACTCAACTCTAAGACTTCTAGAAGTTATCAAGAAATATAGTAATATCTCAGGGTATAAAAATCAATGTCTACAAATCAGTAGCCATTGTATATGCCAATAACAGCTGTCAAGAAGCCAATCAAAGATATAATTCTCCTCATATCAGCTTTAAAGAAAATGAAATACCTAGGAATGTACCTAACCAAAGAGGTGAAGGATCTCCATCCTCTACAAAAAGAATTATGAAACCCTAAGAAAAGAGATAGCAGAAGACACCAACAAATGGAAGAACATACCATACTTTTGGCTGGGAAGAATCAACATCATTAAAATGTCTATACCACCTAAAGCAATCTACAGATTCAATGCAATCTCCATTAAAATACCAACATCATACTTTGAAGAACTGGAAAAAACAGTTCTTCATTTTATATGGAACCAGAAAAAAACCTGTATAGCCAAGGCAATTTCAACACCAGAGGCATCACTCTATCTGAGTTTAGGTTATATTATAAATCCACAGTGATTAAAACAGTGTGATATTGGCACAAAAAATAGAGACAGTTATCTGGAAATATCTGAATGGAAAACCAAGACATGAAACCAGTCTCTTCTAGCCATCTGATCTTTGATAAACCAAATAAAAGCATATAGTGTGGGAAAGAACCTCTATTCAATAAATGGTGCCAGGAGAACTGGATAACCACATGTAAAAGACTGAAATTGGAGCTGCACCTTTCACCACCTATAAAAATTGACCCATGATGGATAAAAGATTTAAATCTAAAACATGAAATGATAAAAATCCTAGAAGAAAGTGTGGTAAAAACTCTTGAGGATGTTGGCCTGGGGAAAGATTTTATGACGAAGATTTTAGTGGCCATTGCAACAACAATAAAAATAAACAAATGGGGCTCGGTGCCTGTGGTTCAACGGGGTAAGGCGCCCGCCATGTACACCTGACCTGGTGGGTTCGAATCCAGCCAGGGCCCGCCAAACAACAATGACGGCTGCAACCAAAAAATGGCCAGGCGTTGTGGTGGGTGCCTGTAGTCCCAGCTACTTGGGAGGCAGAGGCAGGAGACTCGCTTGAGCCCAGGAATTGGAGGTTGCTGTGAGTTGTGATGCCATAG
>CAUYON010008100.1:0-15023 GCA_963573935.1 Arctocebus calabarensis | reverse complement strand
CCTTCGCAGAGAACCTGCCACAGCTGTGCCGTCCTGGCTTGACTGATGCCATCTTTTTGGCACAGAGGAAACCTGCCTTACTTCTGCACCATGACCATTGGAAATATTTTCCTGGGTACTTTTCCCTACTGAGCTCTCCCTATGCTTCTACACCAGTGGTTCTCAACCTTCCGAATGCCGTGACCCTTTAATGCAGTTCCTCATGTTGTGGTGACCCCCAACCATAAAATTATTTTCCTTGCAACAGCTCTGGTCCTGACTTTCTAAGAGCCAATTATTTTCATTGCGAAAATAATTTTATAGTTGGGGGGTCACCACAACATGAAGAACTGTACTAAAGGGTCGCGGCCTTCGGCAGGTTGAGAACCACCGTTCTAGACATTTTCTCGGCTGATGGGAAGACATGTGTGAGCCCAGCTGTGATCACCCGGCTACTCAGAAACTAGCGCTCTGCAGCGCTGTCATTTCCACTCCAGAGAAGAAAAGTGTTGCAAGCCGCAGATTGTGATGTGACAGGATGGGCAATAAAGAAGGAACCAGAGAGAGGCCAGAGCAAGGACACAGGGACCCCCTGAAGGCTGCTGTGTCCCACACCCTTCTGGTAGGAGGCCTCTTTGTTTCAGTTCTTCACTTTCTGGGCAAGAATGGGCCGATAAAAGGCAAACCATCTGTACGTGCACTTCTCTCCGATGTCCCCCCAAGTCCCATACTTGTCGCCTTCTAGGAAGTTCAGAATGTTATCTGGGTCTCGATTTTCTTGTTCCAGAGATTAACACATTTAAGAACATGGTATTTTGTCTTTAAACTTCATCTACTATTGTGGAATAACTCATAAGATAACAAAAGTAAACCCACTGTATACATGTATTATTATTATCTCCTTTTAAGCAGAAGCAGGAGAAAGAGAGAGGTCAGTGTGGGGCTGGGAGGAAAGCCTGGCAGGAAGCAGGGGACCCGTGACAGTTGGCAGCCAGCTCTAACCACTAAGGCCATTCCACAGGATGAGGCACACTGTACTCGGTCTGGGGATGAAGCAGGCAGCTGTGGTCCTGACTTGCTAAGAGCCTAAGCTTTATGGTGGAGGCAGGTAAGTGCACAGTTGCAATGGGGGAATAATTCTAACAATGCGGGTGAGCACAGGGAGATGGGCAGTGTATGTGAGGACTATGCAGGGCACACCCTCAGAACTGAGGACGCACTTGGCAGAGGAATTGACTTTCCACCCTCAGCATGCATCTTACTTCTCACGGCCCCTATTGCAGAGCAAGGATGTGTGTAGAAAGTGACAAGGAAATACCATACCCACCTTGAATGAACTTGGCACCCAGCATCAGCCCAGGCTTCCTGTGGTTAGCAAGTGACCCTTTTCAATCTCCCTGTGAACGGATAAGTCTTCCGGTCGTGTTTTAAAACTCCATCTCATATTACTGGCAGATACAGTGAAGTCCAATGCTTTTCATAAGAGAAAATATTCTTTGAAACTGGATCATCAACTTTAATCTGAGTTGATTGGGTGCAAAGGAAAATTTTTTGACTGGAGAGTCAGCCTGAAGAAACACGGCCTTCTGTGATGGTCTGCAGCAGCAGGCGGGGAAGTGCACGGTCCCCCTGAGGCCGCAGCTCAGCTCCTGAGCCAAAGGCCAGTCAGGATGGCAATCCAGGTGGGAGAGGCCAAAGCTCAGGGATCCTATCAAGCAGAGGTCACTCACCACATTCCCCTCCTGTATTCCTTAACGGTTGGATGGAGGACACCCTGTTCACAGTTCTTTCTTTTCTCTTTGACTAGTTTCAATCCTATCATTTCAAAAAAACGCTTAGCTCCCAAGGAAGAGCCATAAAAGGATAGAGCATTAGCCATAGTCTAATCCGAACAGGAAGAAAAAAAAAGACAGAGAAAAAGGAAAAGTTCTGAAAACATTTGACATAAATACCACTAAAATATTGCACAAACAGTAATCCTAATTAAAGAGGACGAAATGAGTCAGATTTTTTCCAAGAATTATTTATGATCATTATGAACCATATAAATAAGAACAAGTCCTATTGCTTTCGGCTAAGCCGCCTTGAATGGGAAACTGCTGCTTGCCTCCTGACTGGTTTAAAGGGAGGTATGTTCTCTGCCAAGGTTTACACACAGGATTGAGCAATACGCTCCCTTTTGTCCTTCATTCTGGGTCATCCTGGTAGGAGGAAATGCTGGTAGAGCGTCCAATGTCATCTTGTACTACGAGACCATTAGTGGGTGGCAGATTTTGAAGTTGTCCTTCCATCCCACCCCCTCTTATCCTAAAACCTCTATTTACAGAGGACACACCGTCCATCTGCTTAGTATCACCCTTCTTTATTCTGAATTAGTCTCTATTTTCCTCAAATTTATGTGAAAACAGATATTCTCAGTCTCTAGGTTTGAGGGGTGAAGAGTGTAAAGGATTTCCCTAAAGTGAAATATCTAAGAGAAAGAACAGTTGGATGGGCTACGACTAGACACATAAAAAGTAGTCATAGCACAGGAAAAGAAAATGCATAAGACAGAAAATCCAAATGGCTGATAAGCTAGTGAAGAAAGAAATGTTTGACCTCACTGGAGATCAAGGGGAATATCTATCTAAACAATGAAATGCCATTTTATAACCAAGATCAACAACAACTTCAAATGTGAAAAACAGGAAGTGTTGGCAAGGATGAAAAGAATTAGGAAAATGTACAAATCTACAAATCGCTAGGGAGAATGTAAACAGGTATGTTCCATTGAAAGGCATTTGTCAGTATCTATTATGGTTGAGTAGGTGCATAGTCCCACGGCTTTTTGTTTTTGTTTTGAGAAAGAATCTCACTCTGTTGCCCTCTGTAGAGTGCCAGGGCATTAGCCTAGCTCATAGCAACCTCAAACTCCTGGGTTCAAGAAATCCTCCTGTCTCAGCCTCCTAACTAGCTGGAACTAAATGCGCCTACCACAAGATCTGGCTAATTTTCCTATTGTTAGTAAAGACAGGGGTCTCACTCTCGCTCAGTCTGGTCTCAAACTCCTGAGCTCAAGCAATTCACCCACCTCAGCCTCCCAGAGTGCTGGGATTACAGGCGTGAGCCATGGCACCCGGCCTCATAGTCCTATGTCTATGAATATCTTTCACATTTATACAAGACAGATGTTCAAGGTTATTCTTCACAAAACTCTTTTCTTTGCGGGATTTTTGTTTTTTGTTTGTTTTGTGTGTGTTCGTTTCTTTGGGGGATTTTTGTTTGAGACAGAGTCTTGCTCTGTTATCCTAGCTAGAGCGCAATGTCTGTCATCTTAGATCACTGCAACCTCAAACTCCTGAGCTCAAGTGATCCTGCCTCAGTCTCCTGAGTAGCTGCAACTATAGGCGTGCACCACCATGCCTGCCTAATTTTTCTATTTTTTTTTTTTTTTGAGACAGAGTCTTACTATGTCACCCTCGGTAGAGTGCTGTGGCATCACAGCTCACAGCAACCTCCAACTCCAATTGGGTTTAAGCAATTCTCTTGCCTCAGCCTGGCCTCCCAGGTAGCTAGGATTACAGGCACCCACCACAACGCCTAGCTACTTTTGCCTTTGTTGTTGCAGTTGTCACTGTTGTTTAGCAGGCTCGGGCCACTTTTGAACCCACCAGCTTCAGTGTACATGGCTGCTGCCATAACCACTGTGCTACAGGTGCCAAGCCTAATTTTTCTTTTTTTTTTTTTAATAGGGTCTCACTCTTGCTTAGGCTGGTCTCCAACTCCTGACCTCAAGCAATCCTCCTGTCTCAGCCTCTTAGAGTGCAAGGATTACAGGCATGAGTCATTATGCCCAGCCATAGTGCTCTTTGTAATACCAAAAAAATGTGGGAGAGGGACAAATTGTGTATCCTAAAGGAGATAAAAAATCAACTTATCTACATAGAGCAACATGATAAATCTTAAAAGTGTAACATTAGTTTTAAAAAGGGAAATTACAAAAGGATGCATACAGGCTGATACCATGAATACAAACATTTAATAAAAATAATAGAGTAATAAAAAAATTACTATATGCTGTAATGTTTCTGGATATATACATTTGGATAAAATTATTTAAGAAACAAACATGCATGAGGCTGACTCACCGCAGCTTCAGCATAGGGCAAACCTCTGAGATACGGAGGGTGGGGGGGATAGAGTATGAAAGAGACAGGAGACAGAGAAAAAGAAAGAGAGAGAGGTGATTATAATTGGGTAGTTTGTTATATCTGAAAATTCGTTTACAAAAAAAAGATTTGGCAAAGTGTCGATTTCTCTTAAATCTAAATGGTAAGTATATAGGTATTAATGTTATTTTAATGTTATGTTAGTGTTCTCTACCTTTCTGTATACTTGAAGTATTTCAAGTTGAAAATGTTAAAAAATGAATTAAAAATCAATACTATAGTAAGTTACCATAAAATATAGAGTGACCACATTAAATAATATACTATACACTAAAAAAATCTGGAAGAGGCTGGGCATGGTGGCTCACGCCTATAATCCTAGCACTCTGAGAAGCCCAGGCAGGTGGATTGCTTGAGCTCATGAGTTCAAGACCAGCTTGAGTAAAAAGAGAAAAACTGAAGCAAGAGGATCTCTTGAGCCCAAGAGTTGGAAGTTGCCGTGATCTATGATGCCATAGCACTCTATCCAGGCAGACAGCTTTAGACTCTGTCTCAAAAATAAAATAAAATAATCTGGAAGACTACACCAAACTGTTGGTAATGGTTGTCTCTGGCTAAGTTATGTCAAGAGGTTTGTTTTCTACTTTCTACAAGTTTGTTTTGTTTGAACTTTTGCCACGATTGTGGATCACTGCTGTAATCAGAACAACACCAGCCAAAATGTTGAAAGGGGTGAAGGAGGTAAAGAAAAATGTGAAGAAACTTACATTTAAGTCCTTACTCAAAAAAAAAAAAAACCCACAATTTGAGCCCCACCCCTTGGTGTCATCTTTCAAAGAGTAAGACAGAAGACGGAGAAAAAGGACTGCATTTATGTTCTTAGAAGCCAATAACTAACTAAGCCCCAATTATGCAATTATGCAACACCAGCTGCCATTTCTGAACATTCACAAAGAGCTAAAAAAGGGCTCATTATATTCCACCGAAATCTGCTCCTCATCCTGTATTCTCTGTCGAGATGAATGTTGCCACAAAGCTCGCCAAGTCCAATCAATTCTACCACCTTCAAAACTGTGTCTCCCTCACTCCTGTCCCAAACCACCACCTTGGGTTAAGCTATCCCACAGATAGCTTCTTCCCACCTCAGGACTCAACCCTGGAAATCTAGCAAATGGTGACGACTCAGGGTGATCAACCGGAAGCATGCTTGGTCATTTTAAACCCTTCTTTTAGTCATCATCTCCACAAAATGCATCAAGGTTGCCTCTCACTGACATGATAAAATGCCACCTCTTTGGCACTGCTGCCCACCTCTTCCCACGCACAGCAACTTGCAGTTCCTCTGACTTCCCTGTTCTGTTTATGTTGCCTCCTCTGCCTCAGATACCCTGCGTCTCCCTTAGGGAACTGGACACGGACTTTACCAGTTAGCTGAGTTTAGTGCTTCCTTCATGAAGACTCTCTTAGTTCTCTTCACATAAACCCAGACACACACATGTGTGTCCAATTGGTCTCAGAGTCCAGCTTTTTTTTCTTTTTACTAGACCTAGTTCTTATTTTATGGATTTAATGATTTCCCAATTCTCTCTAAATATACTAAACAGAAGTTGTTGGTTTTATTTACGTTGGGTTCTCTGTATCTGTGGGTTCTACATCTGTGAATTTCACCCAAATGAGGATAAAAAAATATTCCGGAGAAAAAACATAGTGTCTGTACTGACATGTACAAACATTTTTTCTTGTCAGTATTCCCTAAACAATACAGTATAACACTATTTTCATAGCATTTACATTGTGTTAGGTATTATAAGTAATCTAGAGGTGATTTAAGAATATAGGAGAACATGCACAGATTATATGAAAATACTACCCATTTTATATCACCAACTTGAGCATCTGAGCCTTAGTGTCTAAGGGAGGGCCTGGCACTAAACTCCCTTGGATACCATTGGATGACTGCATTTTATTTTTTAGTTCATTTCTATATTTAATTCATTTCTATATTTCCCAAATTACTTCTAATTTCCACAGAGTTCACTTTGTTTTTTCATATTATCTCGCTCATGCAGTTTGTTTTCCAAACATGTCTAATAATTCTATATCCTATTATTCAACTTACCTTTCATTTTCTAAGATCTTTAGTTTTGGAATCTCTTTTCTGCTGCCAATGTCTCCTTCCTTCCCCTTTGTTTTATTGACTTATTTAATTTTGAGCATCTATACTTTTATTTCATGGAGGGATGGGGAAATACAATGAGTGAATACAAATATTTGGTGTACCATCTTGGATCAGAAGGTTGGCCAACCATCTTAGAATCCCCTGAGCCAGCTTATTTTTTACAATAATGAAAAATAAACAAACAGAAAATTGTCAAGACGCAAAATATCTAAGAATGCTGGTCAAGGATATTGAAGTTAAGCAACAATTATTTCTCTTTGAGGAAGAGCTCTCTGTCCTCTTCATCTTTGTACCAGTGGTGCTTGCTACAATGCTTAACTCATAGCAGGTCTCCATAAAGAGCTGTTGAATAACAGAAGAGCCTGAAGAAATCCTCCTGCTCCATTTTGTTCTGATCATATGCATAACTAGCATAGGGTTCTAATCTAGCTTCCATTTTAAAATTATTT
The DNA here is from genome assembly GCA_963573935.1 of Arctocebus calabarensis. Taxonomy (NCBI): domain Eukaryota; kingdom Metazoa; phylum Chordata; class Mammalia; order Primates; family Lorisidae; genus Arctocebus; species Arctocebus calabarensis. The sequence continues at coordinate 8,268 of CAUYON010008100.1, read as the reverse complement.
ATTATTATTATTCAAAACACCTGTTGCTCAGTGAGTAGGGCGCCAGCCCCATATACTGAGAGTGGTGGGTTCAAACCTGGCCCCGGCCGAACTGCAACAAAAGAATAGCCAGGCGTTGTGGCAGGTGCCTGTGGTCCCAGTTACTAGGGAGGCTGAGACAGGAGAATCCCCTAAGCCCAAGAGTTGGAGGTTGCTGTGAGCTGTGAAGCCATGGCACTCTACCAAGGGCAACAAAGTGAGACTCTGTCTCTGAAAAAAAAAAAAATGAATAATTTAGACAGAGACAAAAGTCCGTTTTCTGTACAGGTAAAGCTTCCTGACTGAGTATGGGGCAGAGGAGAGTATGTTGGAGAGAAAAGTTCAGTTTAGGGGTGTAAGAAGAGGTGGGGAATGAAGCAATAAATCTGAGAAAAGGAGCTGACCACAAAATCCAAACTATGTTTATTTGGGAGATCCTGAGCATCTCTTTTTTTCAGCAGAAATTCCCGAAAAGATAATCATCGGCATGAGCGCCACACCCTCCTCTTCTCTTCCCACGCTCCCACCTACTCGTCTTCTATCCCAAATTCAATACTCACAAGCAGCGGAGATGGAGATCTGGACTAAGTGCAAATTCAATCTACAAAATAAGACAGGATCTAGGACTAGGATCTCCCACAAGGCGATAGGCAATTTTTAGGGTCCCAGAATAAATTCTGAATTAATGAACAAAGATGCAAAGTTAGAAGTGTTTATCTGAGACAAAATAAGACTGCAGGAGCGCCTTAGCTGCCTTCAGCTGGGAAGTTGTTCTCCTGCATATCCATTTATTCCTTTCACACAAGGGGAAGTTGAGTGTCAGATATCTGACACTGTTCTGGGGAAAGGCATTTCAATGACGAACAAAGACAACTTTATATTTGAGTATTGAGTGACGAATATGGACAAATGAACAAGTGAATATAAGAAGCTGTGATAAATCCTGTTACGGGACGAGGACCAGGTGCTGTGGAGGGAGAGGTCAGACGAGTGTTGCTGGGCAAGTGACATCTCTGAACCCTAAAGGATTTGCTAGGAACTCACCAAGGCTGAGACATCAGCTGTGAGGGCTATAAGGCCTGAGTGGGAGAAATACGCAGGAAAATCATGAAGGGGCTTGTGCCTCCACCCTAGCAGCAATAAACTTTTCCATGAAGGCAAAGGGAAAAACAATGAAAGGGGTGGAGATGAGGCTGCAGTGAGTTCTGATTTACATCTCAGACCGATCCTTCTTGCTGTATTATGTGGAATGTGTTAAGGGAGGGAAACCACTGGGTGCCTGATGCTAGGAACTCAAGTAGGAGTTTTTGGCAGTAACCCAGGGAAAGAGGAGACTGGCCTTCGACTAAAACAATGCAGGAGACTGGAGAGAAGTAGATGGAATCAATAGAAAAGATATAGGTGTGGCAGAATCTATGAAAGTGGGGGAAGGACTTAAAACTGTAGGCTAAATACGCTTTTTTATTAGAGTTAAAGACCCCAGAATGTTTAGGTATTCCCAGCAGGATCCCCTTGTGGGCTCTATCTGTTTCACCTGTTTTCACTTCTCAGTATGGCTGGGTCTCCACTTTCCACAAAGGGCCTGTTCTTTGCACCCCTGTTTTCCATTCTGTATCCCCCTTCCCAGTCCCACCTGGAAGATTACCCTTTCCTCCTGCCCTTCCCTCCCACCCCAACCCTATATACTCCCCAAAGCCTGACATTCCCTATGGAGTGACTTCTTAAGGGCTTCTATAGAAAAGACACTAATAGCCCTTGACTCCCCTGGACCTTCAGAATAGCTGAGAGCAGATGGGTGTGTGGGTGGATGGAGTGTGGTGTGTAATCCAGGGAACTTTTAAGATCACCTCCAATATGAGTCAAAATTTCTTCTCTTGATTTATTCTATAGACGGACCATCAGTCCCTACCAAAATAATTCACGTATGTATGTGCACTCATACTCACACACACAAAGACACACACACACAAACCCCTCCAAAAGACAAATATTAATTCTCAAAGACATGCAGACTATAAAATAAGAAAAAAATGAACATTTCCTAACTTCCTCATAATTTGCGAGCTACCTATCTTACACAATAGAGTCAGTGTTTTATCTCCTCTGTCTCAGCTCTCGAATTGTATTTCTCCAGATTGGCAGGAATAAGAAAGGGCCTGCTACTGAACTAAAACACCTCTTTCTAAGCACTTTCAAGATAACAAACACCGATTCAAAGCTTTGTGATCATTTGTTCTAAAGATTTGATTGCATTCTTAGTCAAGGTTACTCACCATCCTCTGTTTCTGCCTAGGATAAGGAAAGATATTTATTGTTTTATTACTTCAGATGTGTTTATGTGTTGTGTTCCTCTAGTCAAGTAACAAACTGTTAGGCAGCAGGGCAATATTATGAAAAGAGTGCGGGTAAAAGACCTTGGCTCAAAAATGCTCATTAACTACTTGATACTGAGTAAATCTGTTAATTTTTCTGAACCTTAGTTTCCCCATCAGTAAAAGGATGTGTAAGGTAAGTTGGGTTTTTTAATAATAAATTTATATTGAGTGCAAAAATATATATGAAAGTAGCTAACACATAGCAGCTATTTAACAACATAATGTATAGGAAGCCTCTGAGTTACAAACATCCAACTTGTATACAACTCACACTTACAAACAGAGGCTATTACAGGTAATAGGTCAATGTACCTGTTCCAGCTTACATACAAATTGAACTTAAGACTAAACCTACAGAACCTATCTTCTTTATAACCTGGGGACTTACTGTATTTATTTTTGCTTAAAATCAGAAATCATCTAATGCAACCATTAACTTTTGCAAATAAAGTTGCTAAAAGAGGGTTGTGTACAATGACTCATGCCTATAATCTTAGCACTCTGGGAGGACAAGGCAGGAAGATGACTTGAGTTCAGGAGTTCAAGACCAGCCTGAGTGAGAGCAAGACTCCATCTCTGCTAAAAACAGAAAAGCTAGCCAGGCGTTGTGATAGGCACCTGTCAGCTACTTGGGAGGCTGCTTGGGAGGCTGAGGCAGGAGGATCATTTGAACCCAGGAGTTTGCGGTTGCTGTGAGCTAGGCTAATGCCCTGGCCCATTGTGCAGGGCAACAGAGTGAGACAGAGTCTCTCTCTCTCTCACACACACACACAAAATGCTAAAACACAAAAAGAGGTTTAAGATTTGTCCCGTTCCACAAAGTGGCAGAGTTAGGCATAGAAGACAACTTGCTGGCCCTTGCTCAATGTTCTTTGTATTCTCCCTTCTGGACTGAGCCTGGAGCGGGTGGAACACCATGAGAGCCTTTCACTATAGAATCTGTGCCCCAAGAACATGTTCCCCCCTCAATGTCTAGGCCACTGCCAGTTCTTTTCAATGTCCATGTGGTTTTGTCTTGGATGGAAAAGTTTTTTTCCAGCACCACCTATCCTATTATCCTGTTTTGAAAGGGTAATCTGTCAGGCACATCAAACATGGAGAGCAGTGGGAACATTCTGAGGTTTGTAGTGTGTATATTTTTCTCACCGATTAAATCTTCACTCCTCAGCTAGCAGACAAAAGGGAGAAAAGCTGTCGTCCTCCTCCTGTAAAGGGAGGAAAGTTTTGAAAACAGTTGGCAGAGTCCACTGTTCAAAATGAAAAAAATAAAAATTTCAAGCAACATCAGGTGAGAAAGGCAAAGAACACGTGTTCGGGGTAAAGTTTGTTTTCTCTCAGGCTAAAATATTGATGTTTCATGAGTCTAGGCCATTATCATTAGAGAGAGACTAGCCAACAAGTTTATCAACACAATTAAATGCTTTCCCTAGGTTTCTATGATTAGGAAAATATAGGGGAAGTTTTAGGCTAATCAAATAACCAAAAAGAAAAATGGCATCGGTAAAAAAGACAATTTTTCTAGATGGCAGAGTAAAGGATGGGTGTTCAACACTCTTAAAATTGCTTCTTGATACACAACTGACCTCTGTGATTTTAGTAATCACTAGGACCATGGTATGATCGCCAAAGAAACAACAACCCAAAAAGAGCATCTCAAACTCATTACCTTCCAGTTAGAATTCTGTATCTCCCCCCTCCTCTGATCTATTCTCACTCCAGAATTCCTAGTCTTAGCAAAAGCATCACAGATCACTGAAGACACCAATCTTTCTTCTCCCTTATCTTCTACTTTCCTCCCCTCCCAAGTGGTCCCAAGCACTTTTTTTAAAAGGTCCCTGAAGTGCCTCTGGAATCATGGCCACTGTGTTAATTCTGGCTTCTACTGTCTCTCACACAACTAGCAGTTGAGTGAACAAATTAGTCCCATGGAGTCTGCTCTTATCTATCTTCAATCCAGGTTTCTTATGGCCAGCTAAATTACCATTGTAAAATAAAAAAGTTGATGCTGGTATAAACTGTCTGTGGCTCCCTATTGCTTAACTAAAGCAAAATTGGGGGGTAGTATGGAAGACCTTTCTCATCTGATCTCAAGGCTGTAAAGTAGTTTACAGCCTTCCTTTATCTCCACCCACCACCATGACTGTGAAACTCAGGCTTTGGCCACTGTGGGATTACTCAACAATTCTTCCCCCAAAACATGCTATGTGTACCTCTAAGCCTCTGTTCAGGCTATACTCTCTGCTTGTAAGTCCTACATTGGAATCCCCATTGTCTACCTGGTAACTTTCTCAGTAATCTGAAAGACAGCTCAAATGCCATACTTCTGTCAAATTTTCTTTGATAATCCCCCCAACTTTAGTCAGATCTTTCTCTGTATTTTCATACTACAGGTAAACTGGTCTTTTTTAACCAGGTAGCACAATTTTTTTTTTAATTGTAAGAGCAACAATGATTGTGTATATTCATGGAGTAATTAGGGAACTCTGATAGATCAGATTTCATCCTCTTTATGTCCCCAGGTCCTAATTCAATGTCTGGCAGAATAAGGATTCAATGTTTATGAATCAAACTAAATTGTCTTACTTTCCCCAAAAGCTAATAAATGGGAGTTATTTTCATGCCTAATATCTTCACATAGCCTTCCAGCTATCAGAAAAATAGACTGGTTCTCAAACGCTATTCTGTGGCACAAAGGTGTACTGCTGAATATGTAAGACGTTAATTATTTTAAAAAGACCTAATTTATACAAGAATACTATTTTCTTTCTTTTTCTTTTCTTTTTTTTTTTTTTTTTTAGACAGAGCCTCAAGCTATCACCCTAGGTAGAGTGATGTGGCAGCACAGCTCACAGCAACCTCCAATTCCTGAGCTTAAGCAACCCCTAGAGGGAGAAAATGATAGCTCTGTCACAGACACTTGCAAATTGAGGGTAAATGAGGGCAAAGTTCAGGTGGATGAGACAAACCTCGGTATAGATAAGGACATGGGTGGACATTAGCCTTTATCTGATCAAAGTTAAATAAGATAAGGGTCACAGGTATTTATACTGCATATGTATAATCAGATACTTGTGTAATTTGTTTTGGGGAAGTAAATAGCAATAAGGAAGACTCACAATGTAATTGTTTGTATCCAATCATCAGAGTTTGATGGTTGCGTGTGCCAGGTATTAATACTTCCTGTTGGGGATACTGGGATAATCAGTGTTTTCAGCAGTGTTTTGAACTGCCAAAAGCTAGATCCAAGTATAAGGGTGAGGTGTCATGGTTGTCAGCCAAAACTATTATTCATTTTTCTTGTTATCAAGGACATACCAGACTGTCAGGCCCAGAGGCTCCTTCCAAAGTACCTAGTTAAGAGTGAATCAATATTCTTCACCCACATGAAAGCTTTCCATTGGAATGGAATTCTTCCCTAAAGTCAACCCAAAAATACTATAGTATATTACAAATAATTAATCCCCCATAAATGTGTTGAAGTCTGGGTTTTTTGCAGATTTTTTTTTTTTTTTAGACAGAGTCTCACTTTGTCACCCTCAGTTTGTCACAGCAACCTCTTGGGCTCAAGGGATCCTCTTTTCCTCAGTCTCCCAAGTAACTGGGACTACAGGCGCCCACCACAATGCCTGGCCAGTTTTCAGAGATGGGGGTCTTCTTTTGCTCAGGCTGGTCTTGAACTGTGAGTTCAAGCAATCCACCTGCCTCGGACTCCCAGAGTGCTAGGATTACAGGCGTAAGCCACCGTGCCTGGCTGACGTCTGGTTTTGCACCCAGTCTCAATAACCTGGTTGTTGCTAAATCCATCTAGATGTTTCTTAACACCCTCATCATTTGATGTGATTGCGGATCGCTGCCCTCTTCCTTAGTCATTGATTTGTTGTTGTCGTTGTTTATGTGTTTATATTTACTAGTAGTTAGCAGGATCGTGGATGGATCTTGGTCCTACCCTTCTGAAATTTAACCATTCTCTTTTTGTGGCCAACCACAATATCACACTCTTCTAGGTTTTGTTGTCTGCTTTGCAGGTTCTTCTTTCTCTATCCACCACACTAAAGGAAGGTTAGTTCCTTTTCTAGACTCTCTTCTGGGTTTCTGGAGCCTCTCTTCCTGAGCAGCGTCATCCATCACTGTGGTTCTGTTATCAAAGCTGCAAAGGGGTTTCAGTCTAGGTCCAGTTGCTCCTCTCACAAAGATTAATTATTGAGACAACGAGGATTGCCCAAGAAGAAAGGAATTCTTCAATAGAATGGGAGAAGCTGCCGCCTATCCCTCTCTCCCCACCAGTTTTTTAAGGAGGGGCCGTATGTCTTGGGGAAGGTCCTAGAGGATGGTGTGTCTTGGCTTGGGAAGTCTGCCCGGGGACCTTCAGAATTTCAACTTTTTGTTCTTGCAGAAAATCCCCTGGTTAAAGTTCCAGGTGAGAAACACTGGACGCTATAAGAACTCAGAATAGGAGTGTGTCCTTATAGAGGGTGTCCTTGAATAAGAGGCATTTGAGTTGATTCCTTTAGAATGTGGGCAAAGGGAGCTTTTTAAAGTTCCTAGTATAAAATTGAAATTATGTTTGTGTAAAATTATACCTCTAATTCTGTTATCTATTCTAGCTTGCTCTTTATACTATGCAAAAGAAATATTTTCCTCAAAGAAATTCGTTAGCTTTCATTCTAGTTCCTCATAGAATGAAGTCCACCATAAAGAGTTACAAAAGTGGGGCAGCACCTGTGGCTCAGTGGGTAGGGTGCCAGCCCCATATACTGAGAGTGGCCGGTTCAAACCCAGCCCCGGCCAAACTGCAACAAAAAAAATAGCTGGGCGTTGTGATCGGTGCCTGTAGTCCCAGCTACTTGGGAGGCTGAGAGAAGAGAATCTCCTAAGCCCAAGAGTTGGAGGTTGCTGTGAGCTGTGACACCATAGCACTCTACGGAGGGCAATAAAGTGAGACTCTGTCTCTACAAAAAAAAAAAAAAGAGTTACAAAAGAAAAATCTACATTAAGTGTGCTCATTTGAATTTAATAAGGTATCAAGCAGAATCGTTATGTGACTTTTGTAGTTCTTCAGTCTTTCAAAGAAGAATCTTTGTGATTGAAGAGTAGACCGTTCCATTTGGAAAGAAAAGAGCACTTCTAATTGCATGTCTTATAATCCAAAGAGTTGTTGAAAAAGAAAATTATTCAACTTTTAAAATAGATGAATTTAACTTTATAAACACACTTTTCAAGATTAGTACCAGAAAAGTTGGTTTTGAAGGGATATGGATTTGGGTAGATTACCCAAAGGATATAGATAGTGCTACAACTGGGTGCCTCTGCTATTTTATTGTACATTTTTATGTTTGTAAAGGGCTTTAAAATAACTCTTTCTGACAAGCTTGTAAGCCAGATAACCATTATCATCTCAATTTTTGAAAAGATGAAATAGAAACAGAGATCAGCAAAGTTATCTGCCTTCTTCCAGTAGAAATGGCAAGTGGTAATAGATTAGAAATCACTCATCTTGAAATTCTACTCTGCTATCTGTGCTAAATCCAGGTCTTCCCACTGGATGAGTGCCTCCCAGAATTTGCCAAAATTGAACAGTTGTGACAGTTCATCCAGATACTTCAGGTCAGAATTTCCTTATGACCCTGGAATCTCAAAAACAACTTACCTTGAATGATTATTTATTTATTTATTTATTTATTTTTGAGACAGAGCCTCAAGCTGTGACCCTGGATAGAGTGCTGTGGCCTCACAACTTACAGCAACCTCCAATTCCTTGGCTCAAGCAAGTCTCTTGCCTCAGCCTCCCAAGTAGCTGGGACTATACGCGCCCGCCACAATGCCTGGACATTTTTTGGTTGAAGCCATCATTGTTGTTTGGCTGGCCCGGGCTGGA
>CAUYON010008099.1:0-11511 GCA_963573935.1 Arctocebus calabarensis | reverse complement strand
GCAGATGAGCCTTGGGCCTCTTGACGGGCACCTCTGCTGATCTGTTTACTGTGTCTGTCTTGGAGAGTTTGAGGTAGTTTTAAGAATACAGTTGGCCAGGAAACTATAGCCAATTTCTGGAGTTTTCTTTGAATGTCTGGGACCACTTGAGGGATAAATTTGTCTTTTACAATGGAAAAAAGTATTTTCAAACCACTTATCTGATTAGGGGTTAAAATCGAAAATATATTAGGAATCCAAATAATTCAACAGCAAAAAAAACAAAACAAAAAACAACCTGACTTTTCTACGTGAGCAAATTATCCGAGTAGACATTTCTTTTTTGTTGTTTGTAGTTTTGGCCGGGGCTGGGCTTGAACCCACCACTGCCAGCATATGGGGCTGGCGCACAGGCATCGTCTGAATAGACATTTCTTAAAGCCACAAAAGCCAATGGTAGATGACAGGGCTCAATATCACTGATCACTAAGGAGATGAAAATTAAAACCAAGATGAAGCATCACTTCACACCTGTTAGAATGGCTGCTATAAAAAAACAGAGGAATGCCGGCCAGGATGCGGGGACAGGAAGCCCTTGCTCACTGTTGGTGGGAACGCAAATGAGCACAGCCATTACCGAAAACAGAAGGGAGGTTCCTCGGCAGATTAAAATAGAAGCACCATGCCATCCAGCAATCCCACGGCTGGGTGTGCGGCCAGTGTGTGCAGAGTCTCGCTCCCACATTCACGGCAGCCAAGACAGGGGCCAACCTAAGTCTCCATCAGTGGGCGGATGGAGAAGGGAAGCATGGTACGTTCGCACAATGGCTGAACATCCAGCTTTTTAAAAGAGGGGAACAACATGGATGAAGCTGGAAGACACTGTTAAGTGAAATAAGCCAGGCACAGGAACACTTTGTGCCATGAGATCTGACTTAAATGTGGAACCTAAAATAATGAAACTTACTGAAGCAGAGAGTGAAACGGGGCGGGTGGGGAGATGCTGGGCAAAGGGGCACAGCCTCGGTTAGACCAGGGGAGTAAGCCGGCTCGGCTGTACCTCACGGTGGCCGCAGGTGACAGCAGGCCGTCATTACTATGACGTGTCGTGTGCTTAAACTTTCTCGCCACAGAAGTGGTCAGTACATGGGGGATGGATATGCTAATGAGCTGGATTTAAGTATTTCACAGTGACACATACATCAAAACATCACGCTGCGGATCCTAAGTGTATATGATTTGGCGACTGTCAATGTAAAGACAGAGAATACTGAATACAGAATACTGAATACAGAATTCTGAATACAGAATACAGACAACATTGTCTTTACATTGACAGTCTTCAATAGAGAATAATCCCTACATCATTCTATGAGACTGATATAAATGTAGAGTTCAATACACATGCAAAAGTCCTAAAAGAAATGTTGTCAAGCTAGATCCACTAGTGAGAGAGAATTGTTGTTTATTATTACAGAGAACAACCAAATTGAGTTTACCAGAGAAATGGAAGAGTGGCTTAATGCTAGAAAATCCACACATGTCATTCATCATATTAACAGGTTAAAAGAGGAAAAACTAAGCCAGGTGCAGTGGTCTGCGCCTGTAATCCCAGCACCATGAGGGGCTGAGGCAAGAGGATTGCTTGAGCCCAGGAGCTGAAGACCAGCCTGGAAAACACAGTGAGACTTGTCACTAAATTACACTAGTACTAATAATAATGGTTAATTTTTAATTAAAGAGAAAAATAATCATCTCAATAGGTGCAAAATAAAAAGTCTTATGAAATTGAACATCCATCCAGGATTTAAAAAAAAAAAAAAAAACCTAATAAACACATGTATATGTAAAAATAAAAAAAAGAAAAAAAATTGTGACTGAAACCTCAGCAAACTCCCTTAGTCTGATTAAGAGTATCTCGATAAATCTAAAATTAATATTCTTAATGGAGGAATGTTGAAAGCATTTCTTCTAAAATTAGGAGCAAAACACTATCACGTCTCGTCAACACTGCACCAGGGGTGTCCCATGGTCAGACAAGGAAATACATGAAGGCTGTTATTATCAGTAATAACAGAACTATCTTCAAAAGAAACCTAAGCAAATTTTTTGGGCAAATTATTAAAAATAATGAGAAATTGGCATTTGGCTGATTATACACTTAACTTACAAAAATCACACACATTTCTATATACTAGCAACACGGAATTAGACAATATAATTTTTTTTAAGAGACATTTATAGAAACAAACAAAAGTTTACATGTTTTGGAATACATCTAAAAACTATTAAAGATATACCTAGAGACGTCGTTGTTGAAACATGTTCAAGAGCATTAAAGAGGCACAAAGAAAGAGAGGCCTATCGCAGTCACACAGGGAGACTCAGCACAAAGGTTTCAGTCTGACCAGGTCCAGATTTAATGCAATGCCAGTAAAAACCCAGGTGTCACGGATGGAGCTTGACAAGGTGATTCTAAAATATATACAGAAGGCCTGGGTGTGGGGCTCATGCCTGTAATCCCAGAGGATAGCTTGAGCTCAGGCATCCAAGACCAGCCTGAGCAAGAGGGACACCTCGCCTTACTAAAAATAGAAAAACTAGCCAAGTATACTGGCAGGCGCCAGCTACTCAGGAGGCTGAGGCAGGAGGATTGCGTGAGCCCAGGAGTGTGAGGTTGCAGTGAGGTAGCTTGACACCATAGCATGTTAGCCTGGGCCACAGAGTGAGATTCTGTCCCCCAAAATAAACAAAATAAAATACATATGGAAGAGCACACTCCAGAATATCCAGGGTACCCTTGGCACTAACAGGGGAGGTGGAGTCCAGCCCTACCTGAGCTCATCCTTTAGCACAAAGGTGTGATGCCTCAGACAGCCGGGTGATGGTGCGGGCGAGGCGAGCTTACAGGGGCTCCGTGAGGACCGGACATGGAGCCACATGGAGACCTTGGAAGCAGAGGGCGAAAGGCAGGGCAGCAGGGAGAGCGGGGAGGGTCATGGGCAGCACAGCGAACCCAGGGAGCCGGTCTGGGTCAGAGCCTGTGTGTGTGCAGGCATTCCTCAGGCAGTAAGATGGGGAAAAAACAAACAATCCAATTTTAAAAATGGGCAAATGGCATGAACATACTTTTCACAGAAATGAAACACAAATATAAACATATGAAAAATTCCAACCTCGTTAGTAATCACAGAAATGCAAATTAAGACCACAATTAGATACTATTTTACAGTCAGCAGACTGGCAAAAATTGAGGCGTGTGCAGTATTGAATGCAGGGTGGCCTGTGAGTGTCCTGAAGTGCGTGGACTTCTGAGGGACACCATACTTTATGGCCACGCTGGACAGCAGCCCAGGTCTTCTGATTCCTGGTACCTCCACATACCAGGCCCCAGCAGCCACCCTGACCAGCGACCCAGAGACACCAGGCTCCTGCCAGGGATAGATACGAGGGTGCCCTAAGAGATGCTGCTGTTTTACCAAAAACTGGAAATGCTATCTGTATTCACTGAGAGAAGGGACAATGAATGATGATACAGCCACGCCATGTCATTTTATGCATCAGTGAGAATTATGAACCATGGGTGTGCACAGTGTATGGATGAGTCTTGGAAATAAGGTTGGATAAAGAAAAGCAAGCTTTGGAAGAATACTAATAGTGTGACTCAATTTTCATGAGCTAAGAAATAAGCAAAGTTAAGAAATATATTATGTAGCAGTAAACACACTTTACCAGCATTGTCTGCATAAAATAATACAAAAGTGTGTTAAAAAAACACAAAGAAGGGGATATAAGACATCTAGTTTGGGAACAAGGTTACACAGAGGTGCAAGCAAGTGGGCAGGGTGGGGCCAGGCAGGTCCGGGCTGTGGTTCAGAGGGGTCATTCCATCGTTATCCTTAGGTCATCAATATGCACTGACAGTGTAAGGATCTAGGAATGTCTCAGAAAAAGAACACAGGTGACAACACTGAGACTGGCTGGGCTTTTATACAGATGTTACCTCACGCTGCCCGGGAATGTGATGTCCAACTTCTCCACATTCCTAAAACCCACCGCCATTCTAATACACTGATCCACAACCCACCCCCATTCTAATACACTGATCCACAACCCACCGCCATTCTAATACACTGATTCCACAACCCACCGCCATTCTCATACACTGATTCCACAACCCACCGCCATTCTAATACACTGATTCCACAGCTCCAGTTCCCAGATACTGCACAAAAGAGCAGGGGCTGAGAGTTCCCGTAATCTCAGGCTCATGAGTTCTTGTCCCATAGGGCCCAGATGTCCGCCTGCCAAGAGCACCTGGTGGCCATCCTCCCTGGGCCTGCAAGGGCAGGGTGGCACCTGGCTCCCCCATGGAGGCAGACCCCTAACAGTGACAGGGCCAGACTTCCCAGGAAAGGACCCTTGGAAGGGTCCCCCTGCACTAACGGGCCACACCCACCTCCCATGCGTCCACGTCTGACTCTTCACTCACTCCCCTGCGTCCACGTCTGACCCTTCACTCGCTCCCATGCGTCCATGTCTGACTCTTCACTCCCTCCCATGCGTCCAGGTCTGACCCTTCACTCGCTCCCATGCGTCCACGTCTGACCCTTCACTAGCTCACCTGCGTCCACGTCTGACCCTTCACTCTATCCCATGCGTCCACGTCTGACACTTCACTCGCTCCCAGGCGTCCATGTCTGACTCTTCACTCATTCTCATGCGTACTTGTCTGACCCTTCACTAGTTCTCATGCGTCCATGTCTGACCTTTCACTCGCTCTTATGCGTCCATATCTGACCCTTCACTCGCTCCCATGCGTCCATCCCTCTGACCCTTCACTCCCTCTCATGAGTCCATCCATCTGACCCTTTATGGCTCCCATGCGCCCATCCCTCTTACCCTTCACTCAGGGAAGGCTGCCCTCCCAAAGTGCCTGTAGCTCACTCTCATGCGTCCATCTGTCTGATTCTTCACTCAGAGACAAACACACATTTTGGCCCACGAGGTGCGGTATCAGTGGAGGCCAGGCAGTGTCCTACGCACGCAGCTCTCTCTTCCCAGAGAACCCCTGAAGCTAGTCTGGGACCAAATGTGCCAGGAAAGCCCGGAGCCCGGGTGGTCAGAGGTTGGCAGGGAGGAGCAGGAGATGGGGCCCACTCAGCGGTACCTGGTGGAGAAGCCCCTTCCAGAGCCACCAGACCTATAAAGCCACCAGTGTGTGATGCCAGCCTGAAGGAGCAGCAGGTGTGAGAGTCTAGCTGGCCAGGGCCACCAGGTGCACAGAGCCCAGCACAGCATGGGGGTGGGGCTGCCCTAGAGGGCCTAGGTGGTGATACGTGGAATCCAAGGTTATCCTCCATTCATTACCCTGTGGAGTTTGGGGCTTACCTGGGACCACTGGCCCTCCCTTGTGGAATGGGAAGGTCTGTCCTGTGCCTGTCCCATCCTTGCTTGTAGAAGCCAGTGACTTGTTGATGTCAAGGCCAGGGGAGCCGCCCTGTGCCTTAAATTTCACCCCATGACCTTCAGGTGAGATGAAACGTAAAGTTGTTGCTGGGATGGGCATGGTGGCTCACACCTATAATCTCAGCACTCCAGGGGGAGGACCAGGGAGGATCCCTTGAGCTCAAGAGTTCAAGAGTATCAGCCTGTGCAAGAGTGAGATCCTGTATTTACCAAAAAAAGAAAGAAAGAAAGAAGAAAGAAAGAAAGAAAGAAAGAAAAGAAAGAAAGAAAGAAAGAAAACTAGCTGGGATTGTGGCAGGCACCTATAGTCCCAGATACTCAGGAGGCTGAGGCAGGAGGATTGCTTGAGTCCAGGAGTTTGAGGCGGCTGTGAGCTATGACACCACTGCACTCCAGCTGGGGCAACAGAGTGAGGCTCTGTCTCCAAAATAAAAAGTTGGTCATGGAAGGAGTTAAGACTTTGGTGCTATTAGAATGCATTTTGCATGTGAGAAGATCCCATGAATTTGGAGTCTAGAGGCAGAATGCTAGGGTCTGCATGTGTCCCCTCCAAAATTTAGGTGCTGCCACTGTGACAATGTGGAGAGGCCATGAGGCTCCTCCACTGTGATGGGATTAAAGCCCTAATTGGGGTGCTTCTCACAACACAGCGTCCGTCTGCCTCCCCTTCTACCACTGCCACGGGAGGACGCAGATGAGGGCTCTCATGGGATCAGATGCAGCACCTCCATGTTGGACTTCTAGCCTCCAGAACTGCAGGAGATAAATTCCTGTTGTTTGCGGGTTGCCCACAACAGGTGTCCGGTCACAGCGGGCAGTGCACAGTCTCAGAGGACCCTGAGGAGTACTGCCAGCCCTCCGCAGGTCTCCCGGGACGCAAAGTGTCTGGGAAGTGCAGATCTGGGTCAGAAGTTGGGACTCCCGTGTGGGCTCCTGGTGCTCGCTCTCACTCGGGCTCATAAAACGGCTGGGATCATTGGTCTCTGTTTGGCTCCAGGAAGAAACACCATCCCCAGGCTGTATGAGGTGTGGGCCCTGCCCTGCGTGGCCACAGAGACGAGCACTGTGCTCTTGGGACCTTCTGGCAGCCCTGTCTCCATGCGGATGATACAGACCTGGGACAGCCTCCTTGAGGGTAGCTGGAGTCGGACTGGCCAGTGCTTCACTGAGGTGGGGCTCCAGGGAGCCTGGGGGGCTGGACATGAGCCTGAGTCATCGGAGCCCCACATGGTGATGTCATCCCTGACCTCCAGGCAGAGGCCAGCCCCTGGCACCCTGGATCACAGCCATCCAGGAATGGCAGGCACTCAGTTGGGGGGCACCCAGCTCCACTGCCCACATGGCTCCACTACTAGAAGGCTATGCCTATGCAGGGGGCAGCCTGTGGCCCTGAGCAAGGTGCCCACCTCTCTAAACCTTGGTGTCCCCCACACCTGTCCCACCAGTCTGGGGCCAGAGCAGACATGAAGGAGCACCGTCACACCAGCTCCTGGGGACCAGCAGCACGAGCCCAGGCTACACCTGGGACTTGGGGCCCATTGCTACTGCAGCAGGACAGCGTGGGCTGAGGAGCCAGGGACTGCACGAGTCGCTCTGGTGGCAGAGGGCTGCTTCGCTCCCTGAGACCCTGAGACCTCTCCTGGCCTCTCACTCCGTTCCTCAAAGTGGACCACGTGGCTCTGAATGGCTGTTGCTGTGCGAGGCCCACGGCATGAAGGCTGGCAGCTTGGTGGCAGGTGTTCACAGAAGTCATTAATGCCAGCAGGCCCTGAGCTGACAAGCCATGCAGCAACCGCTCACGCTCACAGCCATGTGCTCCTCTCCATTCTCACAGCCTTTCTCCTGCCAGCGGCAAGAGCATTTTGAGGGAAAAATGCAAATTTGGGGGACATGAGGGAGCTCTTTGCCAGGCTAAAAATGGTGCTTTAATGAGGCCTCCCGCCCCTAGAGTAGAAGCAAGTTACAGCTCTGCGTGTGCTGAAATTTGGAGCGGTGGGTGCCAAGGTCTAATCCCTGCTTACGCATAATCTCACTCCCTTTCCAAGCAAACAGCAATAGGGGCTGGACCATGGGAGAGGGGGGAGCAGCCGCCACAGGCAGGGCTTGCTACTGTACGGGAGCTCGCTCACCGGTGACGGCACCTGGAGCAGTTCCTGGTCTTGGATCACAGACACCTCCTTGCTTTGGTTTTTCCTTCAGAATCTTCTCACCCATCTCGTTGGTAGCAGCACCAGATGAACCCCAAGCAGTCACTAAGTGCTGGGAGGCAGAGAGCATGGCGATGTGGCCCCAGACTCTGCAGACGTGGGCGGGAGGCAGTGCTGACGGTGCGGGCAAACGGGCCTTGTGGAGGGCCAGTCCCACGTCTGTTATGTGCGGCAGAGGGAGTCTGCCGGGAGTGCCTGGCACACAGACCACCAAGGAAAGGCTGTCCCCTTCCCGTGCCTCTCTGGAGCAATGAAGGCGAATCCCTGCCCACTGGGCCTGAGAACTAACACAGGTGGCAGAGGGGACAAGGGGACTCAGAGTCGGCCTATCATGGGAGCTGCCCATGGTGCTTAAGCCTTCTGTGGATCAGCTTGCCTGGCTGGGGCTAAGATGCCCATTTAAAGGATTAAGAATACTGAGACCCAGAGTCACACAAGAAAATAAATTGTGGGTTCAAGCCCAAGTCACCAGAGCCAGATCCAGGCCCCTCCCACATCCCTCGTCACCTGCTTTTAAGATTTTAGCTCCACAGACACTGACTGTGTACTCAGGAGCCTGACCCTGCCTCCCGACCACCGCCAGCATTGGGCCAATTTCTGAGCTATGATCCCCGCCAGGTGGGGCTGAAAAGGGAGAAGTTAAACCCTCCAAAAAGCCACACTAAGAAAGAAGCTGATTCTTCCTGATCCTGAGGGACAAGGAGGCCAGGAGGAAAGGTCGCCACACATGGGCCCTGCTGCTAATGCCCCTCCTGTACCTGTCCGCATACAGCCTGTGAGAGCAGGGCCCACAGACAGCTCAGGACATTGACAGGGCTCTCAGTTAGGGTGTGGCACACACCTGTCCATCCCGAGTGGCGCTGCACTGCCACTTCTGACTTCTGAAAGTGCCAATTAGGCCCGTGGAGCATCTCCATCTGAAGACAGGCCTGAGCTCATTAGAGGCCCTTCATGTCCAAGGGCGCTGACTCCGAGGCAGTGCCTGGGCACTACCTGCAGAGCTGCCCTTGGAGAGAGAGCTTGTTTGATGTCTGGGCAATCTGCTGTTTCCCTCTCTGTCAAGAGGTAACCAGACTCACTGCTGCATCCTCCCCAGCAGGGCTAATGGCATGTGGCCAACGGCGCAGGAGGCACTGGCCTCTGAGCCCTGAGTTTCACACCAGCTGTGCTGCCCACTGACCGTGAGAGGAAGGCCAAGGCGCCAAACCTCTCTGGGCCCCCTTTCCCAATCTGTGAAGCAAAGCTGGAGACCCTGCCTGCCTGGATGTTCTGGGTGGTGCCAGAGGAAGCAGGACCCCATCAGAGCTATCAGCCTGGTGGTTTCACTCAGGACTCCCAAACTCGGTGAAGGGGACACTTTCTAGATGAGGAATGGATGGTTCGGATAGTGTATGATTTTGTCAAAGTCTCACAAGTAACAACACAGCCAGGACTTCACAGTGGGCACTGTGAAGTTTGGGTGCCCTCCTGGCAGAGCCGGGAAAACACCACAGGAGACCGCTACTCTGTGTGCTGCCATCACGGCTGTCCTCATCCCTGCAGAGCTTGGAAGTGGGGACTTCAGCGCCCAGCTGCCATCCTGGCTCCTCTGGGTGCTAGGAAGGTCGCTTGACCTCCTGCCCCTCAGCCGTTTAATCTCTACAAGCGACTGATTCCTGTTCCACCTCCCTCCCAGGACAGGCATAAGGCTTGGCTGAGTCACGTGTGGACACAACTGTCCCCCACTAGGTCCTGCCCAGGCCCAAGGCCCAGCTCCCTTCCCTCACCTGCCCACCAGGGCCTGCAGGCCTCTGTCTCACTCACACGCTGGGGCACCCACTCCAGGGTGGCACTGAGGTGGGGACCACATGGGCAGCCTGGCTCAGAGGGAAATGGGCTAAGTGGTGGGCAGGGCTGTGAGAAACAAGCTGATGCCAGCCCAGGCAGAGTTAGTGCTGCAGGATGGTGGGGGTGGGCAGCAGTAGTGACATGGGCCCTGCCCTGAGTGCCAGCCAGCAGAGCAGGAAGGAGCCAGGGTAGGCAAAGGACCCTGCTGGGCACGAACCTTCCTGATGTGCACGCTGATGGAGCCCGGCCAGGCCTTGCATGTGCCTCCACACCTCAGGGCTCCCTGCTTGTCAGCACTGCCCCCATCTCCATCTCTCGATCTCTAAGTGGAGCGAGAACCCTCCCTACTCCAGGGCTCTCCCTGTCAGGGCCATGCCACGTGCTACCCAGCACCACCACCCTCAGGGGCTCCAGAGCCCGTGGGAGGTGGTGTGTCCAGGTCACTCCCAGCCACCCTTCTAGACCCAAGACCAGACTGGATGGCAGGGCTGGGAGAAGACGCCAAGCCTTTTCCAGAAGACAGAGACCAATAGCACGCAGATATTCCTGACTTTTCACTTAGACAGCAATAAAACCCTCTGTGGCTCCTTTTCACCTTCCTTCTTGGCAGAAAATGCAAAGAACCATGGGCTCTGGCCCCAGGAGTCTAGCAGTGGAAGCCTGGCAGCGTGTGAAACTTTCTAATGAAACCATCTATACCTGTTTATAGTACGCAGGGCCCAGACAGCCACATTCTGCTGCATCCTCCAGGCAACAGAGTCTGCCAAGCTCCCCAGAGGCCTGCTTGGCTACCTTCCTGGCACAGATACCCTCTTTGCTCCAGCCTCGCCCTATGGCCTCCTGCTATAGCCTGACGACGCCATCAAATCCAGCCCAGGGGAATATCCCTTGACTGTCAGGTCCACCTGGCCACCCACTCTGGACCTTTGAGTCCACAAACAGACCAAGTTAACTCCTGAGTCTCTAGAAGGCCCTGACCCTTAAAGGACCCTCTCTGGGCAGCAGGGTGGGTTTGCACTCTCTGTCTCATCTCTGGAGGTCCTGCCCTGAGCTGCTCCGAGCTGTGCCCCCACAGTCCTTCTATTGGGGCAGCATCCTTTTCTCCACTCCCTGGTGATGGAAGAAGTGTTGAGGCATCAGAGAAAGCATCAGAGAGACCTGGGTGCAAATCTGAGCCCTGCCACTTGCTGGTGCATGTTTTGGGGCAAGTCCTTGCCTCTCTTGAGTGCAATACAAGTCACCTCCCAGGGTGGTTGTTGGGATGATGGGGGGTGGGGAGGTTGAGAGCCTGCAGCGGCTGTGCCGTACTCTGTGCCCCACACCTTCCACTGCCCTGTACTGCCCTGCACCGGCACCGCAGGTCCTGGACACGACTCAGAGCCCAGTCCTGTGCTGAGTGCCAGACGATACACAGGCACAGACTGCGGTGTCACCCTTGAAGAGTTGGAGGCCATGAGGGGAGGGGGAAGACCATTAATGCAGAATTTAGTGCAGCAAGTAGGGACAAGGTAGCTCTAGATATAAAGATCACCAGTGGCTGGAAGGTAATGAAATACTTTGGGATACTGCTCTCACCCCTGGGAGCCATTGAATAAGATACAAGTATTACAAAGACAGAGATATCTTCTTTTTCCCCATTCTTCCAGTGCTTTGTACAGTAACTAGTATGGAGGACTCACTGCTGTCACCTTCACCACCATACTTACCACCACCATCACTGTCTCCATCCCCTTCACCATCACCACCCCCCTCATGGTCTCCACCCCCTTCACCATCACCACTTCCCCCACTGTCACCACCCCCCTCACTGTCACCACCTCCCTCACTGTCACCACCCCCTCACTGTCACTACCCTCTCACTGTCACCACCCCCCTCACTGTCACTACCCCCCCTTCACCATCATCGCCACCGTCACCACCCCCTCACCATCACCACCTCCCCCACCGTCACCACCCCCCTCACCGTCACCACCTCCCTCACTGTCACTACCCTCTCACTGTGACCACCCCCCTCACTGTCACTACCCCC